>VTFQ01000500.1:37500-47500 GCA_036281575.1 Ancherythroculter nigrocauda | reverse complement strand
TGTTAAAATATTTTTTAGGCTATCTTTACAAGAATTGCTAAACGAATCCATGTCTATACCAGGCAAAAAAAAGTTATTAACCCATTTTCCAGTTGCCCATAACTTGCTGATAACTAGTTAGTTAGGCGACATCTCCAATGTTCCCAGTGAAGAGAACTTCAAGTCGATGCGCATTAAGGAACCAAAACCATTAAGTGGAAACAAGAATCTGTCAAAATCGGTCATCACCACACAATCTGTGATAAACAAGTCAGTAAATACAGACAAAACAAGACTGCAAATAATAAACACTTCAAAGTGCATGTTATGGCTAAACCAAAGCTAACCAGTCTTCACGTCGTCAGCCCATTATTTCTCGTAAACTGACAGCAAAAAAACATTTACGGCAGCTGTAATTCATTACGACAAGATCACAATAATGCAAGTGTGACGTTAGGGAGGGGAGTGCGCTACATGCTAATCAAGAAGCCGCTGGCTATTTAGCCCGCCATTGTCTTAAACTTGCTGGCTATACGGCTTTGTGTTTGGACAATGTGAAGGATTAGCGCTCGCTAGTGTAATTATGTCAGCTGAGAGAAGTCGTGGCCTAATTTCCAGCCTCCTCCGTCATACGTAACCTAGATGAAAAGGAGTCGCTTTCAGCACACAGGCCCCTGTGCCCAGATTAAAAACAATATTGAGCTTAGCCGAATAAATTCTTGCACACATGCACACACTGGCTGACTGCGTCCCTCCCCTTCGCTCTGACCGTGTCTTTCACGGGCGTAATTTGAGCTTTCACTCCAAATCTCATCCCTGCTGTCAGCACGCCTGTCTCGAGCCGAGAGCATCCCATGGTTCCTCTCTCAGAAACACACATTTAGAAACATAGCGAATGCTCGAGCGATACGGGGCTTTTATGAGATCGACTGCCACTAGCAGCACTAAAATAATAATAATAATAAACATGAAATTATATAATGAAAAATAATATTATACTACGGGGCTGTGAGTGCTTGAATCTGATTGGTTGACGAACGTTCTGAGGTGTGCAATTATTTTCAGTGAAAGGCACGGCTAAAGTAGTTCCAGGCAGGTCTTGATCGCATTACATGTCCATATCACTGCGGCAAAAAACTATTTCAGAAGGTCCTGCAGCCTACAACTGCAAAAGAACCAAAACACACAATGACACCGACCAAGTAATAAATATAGAAACAGGATGAATCCACAAATTATTTCCATGATTTTTGGAACAAAAAAAAATTATTTGCAGCTTTGTCAGTTATTCCTTACATTACATCATTACATTCATTACATTACATATATTATATTATATTATATTATATAATATATCAATTTTATTATTATTATTTTCTTAATAATAACAATGTAAATTGTTTTATTATTATTATTATTATTATTATTATTATTATTATTTCCCATATATTATATATACATATTAAATTACACATTATAATGCTTATTGTTATTATTTTCCAGCAAAAAACTTTGCACCTATATTATATTGTAATTTGATTAATACAAATAAAATAAAATATTATTATTATTAATAATTATTATTATTATTATTATTTCCCATATATATTATAAATATTAATCATAAAATTATAATTTGTTATTATTATTAATTTCTAGCAAAAACATTTGTACCTATAATATTGTAATTTGATTAATCAAAATAAATAAAATAAAAATGAAATGAAATAAAATGGGAAATATGGGCAATATTATTATTATCATTATTATCATTATTATCATTATTATCATTATTATTATTATTATTATTATTATTATTATTATTATTCCCAAATATTATATTATACATTTTTAATTATTATTATAATTTGTTTATTATTATTATTATTATTATTATTTTCCAGCAAAAACTTTTGCACCTATATTATATTGTAATTTGATAAATAAAATAAAATAAAATAAAATAAAATAAAATAAAAAAAATAAAATAAAATAAAATAAATAAAATAAATAAAAAGGAAATATTATTATTATTAATTAGGCTATTATTATTTCCCATATATTATATTAAATACATTTTAATTATATATTATAATTTGTTTTTATTATTATTATTATTATTATTATTATTATTCCAGCAAACACCTTTGCACCTATATTAATTCTAATCTGAATTTATTATTATAATTATTGATCATAATCAATATAAATAATATAATAATATAGTAACACTTTACAATAAGGTTCATTAGTTAAACATTAGTTAATATATTAACTAACATGATCTAACCATGAGCAATACATTTATACATTAATGAAGTTAATATACAGCAATACGTTAGTTAATGAAAATACAGTTGTTCATGTTAGTTCACAATGCATTAACTAATATTAACAGGATTTTAATAATGTATTAGTAAATGTTGAAATTAACATTAAAAAGATTAATAAATGCTGTAGAAGTGCAGTTCATTATTAACTAATGTAGTTAACTAATGTTAACTAACAAACCTTATTGTAAAGTGTTACCAATAATATAATATAATGAGACTTGGAGTAGGGTTAGAAATGAACAATAAAATATTACAGAAAATCAGATTTTTCATGACACTTGGTTCTTTAACATCTGCATTCTTCACTCTTCTATAATGCTCAGTAACATGAGATTAATTTTGTCTTCACTGGTTTTACAAAAAACAAACAAGCATCATCTGACAGTTATGAGTGAATAAACCGTGAACGCTCAAGCTATATGTGTTTTCTACAGGGCCGACGGCAAGCAGGGCGATTGCCACTAGCGGCACCAAACATAATTGCGAAAACAATGAATAAAAGCGATCCGAGACCTGCCTGATGCAAGCGCGCCTTTGTTCCCCCAACAAAAGCGACCCGCTCGCAGCAGAGGGAGCGAAAGACGGATGAAGGAAGCGACGGAGTGAAGGATGCTGGGAGGGGCGAGCGTATAAATCTGGGCTGTAATCTCTCTCTCGCACTCGCTGGCAGCCGTCTCCGCCGCTCCTCATCCTCAGCCTACCTGACCGCCGGTGTCAGATTAAGTGTCCGGGATTTAATGAAATGGTCTTCGTATTATCGCGCCTGTCAGGGAGGAAGAGGAGGGGGCAGCCTTCATAACGAAGGCCTCTCCAATTACGCTGGGGCTTAGAGGGCCTGACAGGCGTAATGATTCATCTGAGAGAGAGAGAGAGAGAGAGAGAGAGAGAGGAAGATGTGCCCCTCAGATCTCACTCTCCTCCTCTTTTTAATGAACCAGCGTCCCTCTACGAGTTCTTCAAGGGTGGAAGAACTCCCAAAAAGGCGGCAGAGTTGAGGAGAACACCCGGAAGAAACATGTGGAAGAAACAGAGCCTCCGCCCCAGCCAACACGTCCACTGTCTGCTTAATATTTCACATACTGAACACAAAAATACTATGGCTTAAAGTCAGCTTGAAATGCTAGTGTTTTCTTCCCTGTTGTGCCGTATATCTGAGTTAAATGCTTCGCAAACAAGAACAAATGTAGGGCGGGGCTTGATTTTGTCTGTGTGGAACTGATTGGATGGTTGTGGTTTGCTATTGGTGGATCTCATGTGAGTGACAGGTTGCCCCGCCCTGGGAAATTATAATAAACAAATTTTAATACATAATTAATTATATATTATATATATCTATATATTCTATTCTATTTGTTTAATATAATATAATATAATATAATATAATATAATATAATATAATATAATATAATATATACAGTACACAAGTTTTTTGGCTACGAAATTATAATAAATTTAAATACATAATTATATATTATAGTATAGTATAGTTTAGTTTAGTTTATTATATTATATTATATTATATTATATTATAATATAATATAATATAATATAATATAATATAATATAATATAATATAATATATACAGTACACAAGTTTTTTGGCTACGAAATTATAATAAAATTTTAATACATAATTATATATTATAGTATAGTATAGTATAGTTTATTATAATATATATAATATAATATAATAATATAAGGATACACAAGTTTTTTCCTGATAAATAAAATAAAATAAAATAAAATAAGGGTGCATTTTTGCTGGAAAATAACAATAGCAGCAATAATATAATATATAATATAATATAATATAATATAATATAATATAATATAATATAATATAATATAATATAATATAATATAATAATATAATATAATATATACAGTACACAAGTTTTTGGCTACGAAATTATAATAAAATTTTAATACATAATTATATATTATAGTATAGTATAGTATAGTATAGTATAGTTTAGTTTAGTTTAGTTTAGTTTATTATAATATAATATAATGTAATATAATAAAATATAATATACGGATACACAAGTTTTTTCCTGGGAAAATAAAATAAAATAAAATAAGGGTGCATTTTATGCTGGAAAATAACAATAGCAGCAATAATATAATAAATATAATATAATATAATATAATATAATATAATATAATATAATATAATATAATATAATATAATATAATATAATATAATATAATATAATATAATATATCTCAGAGACTTTAATGTCACTGACAGAACTAGAGTTAGAAAATCAATCAAGTATTACAGAATTTTTGTAAAATATTGTTATAATATTTTATGTTAAAAGATTTTTTAGGCTATCTTGGGGTTATTTACAAGAATTACTAAACAAATCCATGTCTATACCAGGCCAAAAAAAGTTATTCACCCATTTTCCAGTTGCCCATAACTTGCTGATAACAAAAACACTATGGCTTGAAATGGAAGCTGTGCTAGTCATTTCTTCCCTATTGTGCCGTATATCTGAGTGAAACGGCTTCGCAAACAAGAACAAATGTAGGGCGGGGCTTGATTTTGTCTGTGGGGAATTGGATCTCATGTGAGTGACAGGTTGTCCTGCCCTGCTGCAAGAGGGAGGAGAAGATATTCTGATCTGATTTAAAATAATGATGTGCACGGAATTTTTTTTTTATAATAAACGCTGTAATTTTCCATTAAAAAAAATTGCCAATTTTGATTTCATGGTGACTAACAAACATCATAAGCTTTAAACAGATTATTTAGTGTAACTGTTTGCTTCACATCTATTCTTGTGGTATCAAAAAATGTATCCTAAATATTACATAAAGTAAAGGTTGAGTGCTTCTGTTTACATATCATTCAGACGCTCTCTTCCTGTCTAAGTGGGCTGTTCTTATTCAAATTAATCTGTAAACCAGGCCAGACTAATCTAGGGTACAAAATACATATTGCAAACTGCATTTCCCTTAACTCTGTGGGACGCAACATTACAAGTGTGTAGGACTCGTGTTGGTTGTGAGGCCCTAACCAGGGGCCACTCGTTAAACAGCCCACTTCCCTTTTGTGACACAAAGGGCCTCTCTTCCCCTTCCTGCAGCCTCTCCTCATCCTCCGTCAAACAAAAATGACACACAGAAGGCCTCACAGCACACAAACGCCCACTAATCTTGTTCAACCCCGCAAATTCCTTGTAGTCGCACTGTCAGCTCGGAAACAAAAGCATCGGCCCTCTAAACCTCCAGCTCTTAAAACTTTCAAACAGCTCTTTGCCTGAACTATAGAGATATGAAAGCACATGAGGCTGCATTTATTTGATCAAAAGTACAGTAAAAACAGTGATTACAATTTAAAACAGCTGTTTTCTATGTGAATATATTGTAAACTTTAATTTATTCCTGTGATCAAAGCTGAATTTTCAGCATCATTACTCCAGTCTTCAGTGTCACATGATGCTTCAGAAATCATTCTAATATGATAATTTGTTGCTCAAGAAACATTTCTGATTATTATCAATGTTGAAAACTGCTTCAGGTTTTTATGAAAGCTTGTTTCCACCACTAAAAAAAGTAAAAAAGGTAATTGCGACTTTATAACACACAATTCCGACTTTATAACTCGCAATTCCAACGTTATAACTCGCAATTCCGGCTTTGTTACTCGCAATTCCGACTTTATAACATGCAATTCCGACTTTGTTACTCGCAATTCCGACTTTGTTACTCGCAATTCCGACTTTGTTACTCGCAATTCCGACTTTGTTACTCGCAATTCCGACTTTGTTACTCGCAATTCCGACTTTGTTACTCGCAATTCCGACTTTGTTACTCGCAATTCCGACTTTGTTACTCGCAATTCCGACTTTGTTACTCGCAATTCCGACTTTGTTACTCGCAATTCCGACTTTGTTACTCGCAATTCCGACTTTGTTACTCGCAATTCCGACTTTGTTACTCGCAATTGCGACTTTATTACTCGCAATTCCGACTTTATTACTCGCAATTCCGACTTTATAACTCCCTATTCTGACTTTATATCTTGCAACTCTGACGTTATATCACAATTATGAACTTGCGATTCTGATAAAAAAAAGTCACAATTACCTTATTTATTTCATGGCGGAAACAAGCTTCAATAGATTTTTATTTTTCAGGATTCTTTGATGAATAAAAAAATCAAAAGAACAGCATTTACTTGAAATATAATCTTTTATAACATTATAAATGTCTTTACTGTCACTTTTGATCAATTTAATGAATCCTTGCTGAATAAAAGTATTCATTTCTTTTAAAAAAAACATCTCTTACTCACCCTAAACTTGGAATGGATGTGTAAATGCTTTTAACAGTAGATCTGACAGTAGATGTTGCAGTAGTTTACACTAATACTGATTTTCTGACAAACTCTTCAAAAGTTATAAGCAAAAATAGCCATTTTTTCCAAATCTCATGACCTGTAGGTGGCGCTGTTCCCAAATTTGGCATGGACCCTCAGATCATGGTTCTGATGACGTGTACCAATTTTTGTTTTGATTGCTCAAAGTTTGGCCAAGATACAGCCTCTGAACCAACTGTGGGTCGACCGTGATAAGTTTGAGACATCACAACTTTTGAACAAAGATGAATAAAAAAAAACCTCCCCAAAAAAACAAGTGATCTCATCGAATGGCTTGAACTCAGCGTCCGAATTGCGGGTCCATCAGTCTAGTGCTCATCTCCCGCTCTGCCTCAGTGCTTGGCACCCGGGGACCTGGACGCCAGCGATTGTGCCCACTGCCGCCGAGTGCCAAGGCAAAATTGATGAAACATCACAGGATTTGAGAATTGGCAGGCTAGCGCGATGTGGCGAGCCAGTCACAATTAAAATGATTACACGTCCTTCCAATTTTCACCGCTTTCATTCCAATAGTGCTGATAGCAGGAGATTGAGATGGAAAGGCGGAAAAAAGCATGATATATTCCTCATATATACTACGCTAGGTGGATTGAATGGCAGTAAAACAACATTTGTTGTTGGCTCGGTGCGTTTTGATCCAGTTACAGTAATTGAAGCAATAGAAGCAGGACGCAGCACTTCGGAAACGGGCTAAAGTGCGCCGACGGTTTCCAGTGCTTGGGTTTGCTTGTGTGCTTACCACAGTATATTTCAGACGGAAACACCCGAGAGGGTTTTAAGTGGGAAAAGAATATGCAATATTGATCAAGAGCAAAAGCTACGAATATGCAATCTGGCAACTGCAGTATCCTCTAAATGGCCGTCCTCAGAGACGCAGGTGGATTTTAAACGGAGATCCGCACAGACGCTGAGTGCAGTGAAGACGGACTCTAAAAACACGCCTGACTGAGAGACTCACGCCACAATATTCCTCATTTAAATAATTCATACGCAGAATAAAGGGGCGGGGCCTGGTTGAGTTAGTTAGTAGAGTGTTGAAACTGGCGGTTATGGTAAGGGGCGGGACATTTCACAACAATCACAACACACTGCTCCAGCCGACCAATCAGAGCACATTATGCTTTTCAGAAGGAGGGGCTTCACAGAGACAAGAACTAAACAGAGCGTTACTGACAGACTGGGAAGAGAGGAGCTGCAACAATGGAGAATATGAGGAAAATAACCTGTTCTAGTAGAGCCCAAAAACACACAAGGTCAATTTTAAATGCACAAAAGTGCATGTTTATTTCTGATTCTGCATGTAAGGAAGCAAAAGCAAAAGACACAGGGTTGTCCTCACCTAACTCATCCCACAGCTGGCGGTATTTGTCCGTCATGGTGGTTCCCTGCTGCCGCCACAGAGCCAGCCGCGGGTCGGCCATGAACTGCTCTGTGATCAGCGTTAGCATGCGAGCGCCGTTAGAGTCCCGCATCTTCAGCATCTCCCGTACCTGCAAGAGCACACGGGAGATTTAAGCACACGCACCACAGTGAGAACAAATGAGTCTCTTCTGCTCACCAAGGCTGCATTTATTTGATCAAAAATATGGTAAAAATAGTGAAATATTTTTGCTATTTAAAATAACTGTTTTCTATGTGAATATACTTTAAAATATAATTTATATCCTTTGATCAAAGCTGAATTTTCAGCATCATTACTCCAGTCTTCAGTGTCACATGATCCTTCAGAAATCATTCTAATATGATGATTTGATGCTCAAGAAACTTATCAGTGATGAAAACAGTTTATATTTTTGTGGAAACTGATACATTTTCTTTTTCAGTATTCTTTGATGAATAGAAAGTTCATTTATTTGCAACAGAAATTATGTTTTAACATTATAAGAACCACTTTTGATCAATTTAATGCATCTTTGCTGAATAAAAGAATTCATTTCTTTCAACCCAGACTTTTAAATAAAAAGTAAGTGGAGCTTCATGTACAGCTGAATTTTCTTCAAATGTAGTGAGTGGGTTTATGCTTGCATGCGAAACTCTAAGCATCACATTTATTTTATCACCTAAAATGCTAATGCAGTGATGTGGAAAAGGGAAGATCATCACAAGCAAGTCCTCATGATTAAAGGATTAGTTGACTTCAGAATGAAAATTTCCTGATAATTTACTCACCCCCATGTCATCCAAGATGTTCATGTCTTTCTTGAAATGAAGAAATGAAGGTTTTTGAGGAAAACATTCCAGGATTTTTCTCCATATAGTGGACTTCACTGGGGTTCAACGGGATGAATACTTATGTTTTCCTCAAAAACCTTCATTTCTTTTCAACTGAAGAAAGACAGACATGAACATCTTGGATGACATGGGGGTGAGTAAATTATCAGGAAATTGTGAACTAATCCTTTAAGTTGGTGCTTCACCTCACCTTTGAAAACAGGAGATTGAGCTGTTTGCCCGAGCCGTGGTATCCCCCCTGGGACAGGAAGAGTTTGACCTGCTCCTGGACCTGCTCCTCGTCCAAATGCCAGCAGTTCTCATCGTCCACGCTGGCCCCTGCTGTGGGGTCCGGGGCCCCTAATTTATAAATACACAACCAAGCGATCAGTGAACAATGAAGTTTTTCTCTATATCAGTGTTTCTGAACTCCTGAAATGCCTCCATTGTAGATTTGAGTTTTCTGCCAGGAATGAACACGTCACAATATTCCTCATTTAAATAATTCATATACAAAATAAAGGGGTGGGGCCTGGTTGACAAATTGATTTTTAATGTTATAATAGTGATTTGATAATCTCTAAAAATAAATTCAAAAGCAAAACGTGTAAAAAAAAAAAAAAAAAAAAAAAAAAAAAAATAATAATATATATATATATATATATATACAGCTATGGAAAAAATTAAGAGACCACTCCAAGTTCAGAAATCAATGTTAAGTGGTCTCATAATTTTTTCCATAGCTATATATATATATATATATATATATATATATATATATATATATATATATATATATATATATATATATATATATATATATATATTAAGGAGTGGAAATGGCTAATGAACCAATAAGTGCTCCTCTGCCGCCATCTACTGGTTATAGTGGTCATTTCATGTCTTTTTTAAAAATTTTAAATAAGTTTTTGTTTTCCACCATGTTAGTTTTCCTACATTGTGAAACTTTTAGTTTTACAAATGGAGAATCTTTGTAAGATGAACGAAAAACATTTGTCATTGCATTAAAAATAACATTTAAATTGGCTTTTGGTAAATTGACGCCACTGGTCGCAATATTCCTCAT
>VTFQ01000500.1:30000-32500 GCA_036281575.1 Ancherythroculter nigrocauda | reverse complement strand
GTCAGTCAAATAAAAAAAAACCCCTAAA
Source organism: Ancherythroculter nigrocauda (assembly GCA_036281575.1). Taxonomy (NCBI): domain Eukaryota; kingdom Metazoa; phylum Chordata; class Actinopteri; order Cypriniformes; family Xenocyprididae; genus Ancherythroculter; species Ancherythroculter nigrocauda. The sequence continues at coordinate 32,472 of VTFQ01000500.1, read as the reverse complement.
ATTAAAATAAAATAAATATATTAATAACAACTGTTTTCATTTGTCCTACTGTTTGTAAATATTACACAACTAGAACTTAATATAAAATAAATATTTTTTAAATACTTTTTAAATAAAGAAGCGTGTTCAACATTTGTTTTGTGGTGTCAGTCGATACTGACAACTGCAATTTTGGTATTGTGACAATCGTAGCACATCCTTACTGCTCTAGTACACACAGAAACCACTAACCTGCAAGAAAACAATACATTATAAACCGCTATTTAATGGTGTCTGTGCCCCACGTTCACATTAGCTCTGCCTAAAGGGCAAAAACAGACTCCCCAAGCCTTTAATAGCACATATCCTGTCAGTGGTGGGAGCGGCCCACTATTGGTACAAGAAAAAAAGGATGAATGTTCAAGTTTCACTTCCTTTCTTAATGTGCTGACCCAGCAGAGTCCACCTATACGCCTCTTCCACAACGCTAAATATATTCGATCACTTGAGAAAAGCTTTTGCTTGTAGGACGTGGAGAAAGAAGATGCCAGGAGCGATTTCTAAACAGAGTTTAAGAGTACAAAAAAAACCTGTACAGAGGGCCGAACGCAGAGGAACTGGCCGGCGGCGTTCTAATCCATGTTTTCAGCAACAACACTTACGTAAGACGCCGTTTTATCCTCTGTTTGCACTGGTCATGTGCAGGTTTGTGTGGAAACAAAAGATGTGGCTGATACACCCACCTGGAGCACTGACTACTCGCTGTGTGTTGAGTTTGGACGTGCCGCGTCGTCAACACTCAACAACCCCGTTACCATTTAAGATCCTAAGTAAACACTTGACGTGCGTCTAGACTTTTTAGGGGGGATTCCTCAACGCAAACCACCGTTCGCCTCAGGAAACAGCGCTTCTATTCATCTGCATGGGAAGCGAACAAAAGAAGCGATGTTTCGTATATCACGCTGCAAATCAACTAATTATACCGGCGGTCTCAAGGTGGCCACTTACAGCGCTCTGTTCAATCACCGAGACGCAAACACTTTAACTCTCAGACGACGCAGTGCTCAGCAGTGAGCTTCATAATCAAAATTATTTTTCTCTAAAACGCTCCCTGAGGACGGGGAAGGTAATAATGAAAGTGAGCGCAGATTTGGAAGCCAATATAAACAAACGCAGCAGAGAGATTCTGCTATTCATCATGACCCAAATGAATCTGGAGCAGCACGTGGGCGCTGATGAACAGACAACACACCATTCTGGGTCACCTTACTTACTGAAATTAAAATAAATACAAATAAACAAACAAACATCATACTTTATGTCATTAACAGGCTTTTTCTTTATGCTAAAAAATGTTAAATAGAATGATAGATAGAATGATAGATAGATTGATTGATGGATAGAGTGACAGAGAGAAAGAGAGAACGACAGAGACTGGGCTAGAGCAATATAAGGCTAGACAGAACGCTAGAGTGATATTGATCGAACGCTAGATCTAACGCTAGATCGATCGATAGAACGCTAGATAGAATGCTAGAGTGATAGAACGCTAGATCGATAGAACGCTACATAGAACGCTAGATCGATAGAACGCTAGATAGAATGCTAGAGCTATACAGCGCTAGATAGAACGCTAGAGTGATAGAACGCTAGATCGATAGAACGCTACATAGAACGCTAGAGTGATAGAACGCTAGATCGATAGAACGCTACATAGAACGCTAGATCGATAGAACGCTAGATAGAATGCTAGAGCTATACAGCGCTAGATAGAACGCTAGCGTGATAGAACGCTAGATAGAATGCTAGAGTGATAGAACGCTAGATCGATAGAACGCTACATAGAACGCTAGATCGATAGAACGCTAGATAGAATGCTAGAGCTATACAGCGCTAGATAGAACGCTAGAGTGATAGAACGCTAGATAGAATGCTAGAGTGATAGAACGCTAGATCGATAGAACGCTACATAGAACGCTAGATCGATAGAACGCTAGATAGAATGCTAGAGCTATACAGCGCTAGATAGAACGCTAGAGTGATAGAACGCTAGATAGAATGCTAGAGCTATACAGCGCTAGATAGAACGCTAGATAGAATGCTAGAGCTATACAGCGCTAGATAGAACGCTAGAGTGATAGAACGCTAGATCGATAGAACGCTACATAGAACGCTAGAGTGATAGAACGCTAGATCGATAGAACGCTACATAGAACGCTAGATCGATAGAACGCTAGATAGAATGCTAGAGCTATACAGCGCTAGATAGAACGCTAGAGTGATAGAACGCTAGATAGAATGCTAGAGTGATAGAACGCTAGATCGATAGAACGCTACATAGAACGCTAGATCGATAGAACGCTAGATAGAATGCTAGAGCTATACAGCGCTAGATAGAACGCTAGAGTGATAGAACGCTAGATCGATAGAACGCTACATAGAACGCTAGAGTGATAGAACGCTAGATCGATAGAACGCTACATAGAACGCTAG
>VTFQ01000500.1:0-25000 GCA_036281575.1 Ancherythroculter nigrocauda | reverse complement strand
CTTCAAACAGACGTGCATCTAACCTTTCCGGCCAGAGAACGACCTTTTCAAGTATTTCCGTCTCGAAACGTCCAATTAGCGCTGACCTACACATCCAGAAAGGAAGGGAAATGCAGTACAGCTACTAAACAAGAAGAACGAACAAGCTTAGCTGGGTAAACAACAGTGCATATCGAAAACAAGATACAGGCCTATGTTTGTCTCACACTGCTCGATCACAAGGATACCCACAATGCATTGCTCGTGCAAACAAACAAGTGGTTTCCATTATGACATCGGAGCCAGGGAATGTTTGCTCTGGGATGATGGCAGCGATTCGAAACATGGTGCTTAATGATGCAAAACGTGTTTTGGTGTTTACCTTTGTAGGCCAGTATCTGGCCATCATCTTATTCCCGCCACCCTGGCAAGAGCGAAACGAATGTAATCATGTGATGTGTTTTCAGCCCACTGCCTCCAGAAGTAGATGAGCAGTGAGACGCCACCTGGTTAGAAGGAGCCTCGGTCGTAGGGAAAATGTTTGCCGTTGAACGCTTTTTAAAGACTAGAAAAAACAGGAAAAAATGGTTGCGCTTTTCCCTCGACCCAGCTTGATTAAAAAAAAACGTGCATGTATTTAAAAATAATAAATAAAATATAAAAAAATAATATAAATATAATATAAAAGAAATATATAGAATTTAGTTTATATTAATTTAGTTATATTATAATATATATATAAAATAAAATATTAATATATAAAATACTGCCAACCCCAAACTTAATATATATATATATTTTTTTTTTTTTATTTATTTATTTATTTAAAAAAAAAAAGAATCCTATTTTATGACCATTAATGATGTTTTATGATTTTATTTTATTTATATTAATTTTTATTCATTCATATTATATTTTATTTTATACTGCATTTTATTTTATTTTGTTTTATTTTATATTTTTTATATTTTTGTTATATTTTATTTTAAATTATTATTAAATAAAAATATAAAATATAATGTAACAAAAAATAATATAAAATAAAGAATATAAAATATTTTTTTTAATAATATTTTTTTATATTTTTTATATTTGATATTATATTTTATTTTATATTATATTTTGGTTATATTTTATATTTTATATATTTTTTAATATTTTTATTTAATAATAAAATTATATATTTATAAAATATATGAATAAAAAAAAATAAATAAATTATTATTAAATAAAAAAAAAATAAAATAAAAAATAAATATAAAAAAATGAATAAAAATTAATATAAATAAAATTAAATAAAATTAATAAAAAAAAAACATAATTAATGGTCCTAAAATAGCTTCATTTTCATTAAATATATATAACACACACTCTACCAAGTTTGTGGTTGGCAATATTTTAAATTATAAATATAACTAAATTAATATAAATAACAACAATATCTAAATTTAATTGTATTGTATATTAAATCAATTTCATTTTTGTGACCTGTCCGTTAAAGGTAAAAGTGCTTCCCATTTTGTTGTTGATGTAATTTGGCACAAATTATCGGTCACTTGGTAAAAACTATCCAAATATGTCAACATGTACAGATTGTGTACATGTTAGTAGTGTGTTGAAACTGGCGGTTATAGTAAGGGGCGGGGCATTTCCCAACACGCTTGACCAATCACACACACTGCCCAGCCGACCAATCAGAGCACATTGTGCTTTCCAGAAGGAGGGGCTTCATAGAGACAGGAACTAAACAGAGCGTTACTGACAGACTGGAAGAGAGGAGCTGCAACAATGGAGATATGAGGAAAATAATAAACATTCAAACATGAAAACCTGTTCTAGTAGAGCCCAAAAAGGCATAATAGTTCCCCTTTAAGACTAGAAGGAAAAAAAAAAAAGGCTATGCTGTTTTTCATTAACCCAGCATACTAAGAAAACGTACGTTTCAGTATCTCATGTGCAAGTTATTAAACACTGACATTTCAACCCCTCCGCGCCCTTAAGGCGGGTCACCCGAGAGTTCCCAAAGAGGCCGTGTGTCTCGAAAGTAGCCAATTTTAGCCCAAGCCCAACAGTGCGACGTTGTCCCAGAAACCAAGTTAACCATACTGAAACCCTCGCTCCATTTCTACACAAACCAGTTTGTTCTTCTTCAGACCACCCAAACACACAGAAGCGATCAAAAGCATTTTAACGCAGCAGTTAACGTCTGCTAAAACAGTCGATGAGCGATTACTACCACGCTCTCCTCAGCGCTCGCCACTTCAAGAAAAAAATTAGATGTCAAATAAACAGCCAAATATAGTTGTCGCATTCCCAAACGAAAGAGAGGAGCTGGAAACCTTGAGCGGGGTCAAGGAGGAGCTGCTTCCCTGCTTACAAATTAAATAATTGATCTCATGGGACGTTTGGAAAACATTAATGAATATAATCGCAGCCTTATATCACTGCAGTCGTGGTCAGTGGGTGTATATCCACAGATAAATATGGGTTCCTTACATATATCTATGAATACTTCAGCAAATTCAATTCCATAGCCAAATACTTGCCTAATTGAGTTGGAAATTCCCAGTGGATTAAATATAACGTCCTCAGCAGTGAGTTATCTTGGAAAAAACATGCTAGATTGTTACTGACACGTACATTTGTGATATTTTCTTCTTCCTACTCTCTTCATGTGGATTGAAGCACGGCGTAGGGCTTTAGCAACAGTTTAGATGCAAACGAACAAAAATCATTTAACATTTTACAATTAATTTTCAAATTATGCTTTTTTACATCTTTCTTTAGTTGCTGTTTGAGCATGAAACACACTCAGAGCGCTCGACCAATCACAACACACTGCTCTAGCTGACCAATCAGAGCACATTGTGCTTTTCAGAAGGAGGGGCTTAAATATAGTGTGTTCACTGAAAATTCAAAAACGAAATTAATTCCCAGATGATGCACTTAATTAAGCAAAAAAATTAAGTGTGGAAAGTTTGACACTCAACTGTCGCAGCTTTAATTACGTAGCAATCCTGGATGACAAAATAACCTTATAAAATGCATATACATTACACAGTTGAGTACATAGTGTACAGTAGGGGTCGTAACGGTACATGGATTCGTCCCGAACCGTACGGGCGTCACGGTTCAGTTCATACAGTCAGATGACGAATACAGTCAGTCACAGGCAATCCACACTCCAATCCAGTAGGGGGCGCACACAGTAATGCAATGCTGTTTGCTAACCGCCACAACAGGAAAAAGCGCAGAAGAGCAGCAGATGATCTAGATATGCGTGTAATCTATCAATCGTGGAAAGACATCAATAAAAAGATCTTGCGTAGCATTACATTTACCTCAGGCAAGTCATTTATTGTCCACAGCATGTTAGTTCACTAGAGAAATGAACTGGGTAAAAAAAAAAATATATTGATTTCTCAATTTTAATCAATTCTCATTTTTACGAACCGATATCGATTCTTAAATCCCAAGAATCGATTAGTCTAGTCTGTTTTCAGTTGATGAATGAGCAGAATATGTAGCGCCTCCCATCCAATAAATCGCAATAATCTTTGTGCTTCGTTACTTTTGATATGAAGCAAAGTCTCAGATTTCAAATGACGTCCATCTTATTATGAGATTCAAAAAATAAATACCGTTTTGGCGCTGTTTAATGTGGCGTGACAGATCGCTTTAGCGCCTCAGTTAAAGAGAAGCATGTGATCATCCTCTCCTCCGCTTTAATACCAGTTACAGCGAAATAAACATGAACATCTGAAGGTATGTTAAAATATACAGTACAACTTACTGAAATCCGTATCATGTCTCGTGTAATCGCTCAATCAGTGCTTCAACCTCGGAAAGACTTTAATATAACAGCTTCAATGTCACGTAACGTCACATTTACCTCAGAAAAACATATTCAGTGATCATAAACTCATTAGTCAGCTAGAAAAGTGCTCTAGAAAGCAACATTCTGATAAATATAGCTATGCACCGTTACATGTTCATTATAATTTTTAATGCTCTTCAATATTTAATGCATGTTTGAATAAATCAGTTACGAAAGCCACGATTTAAATGTTTAGATTTCAAAAAAACAAATTGGAGTGTAAATATGATTACGTAATTCTAAACTTTATTTATAATAAAAACATAATTGAGTGTAATTTAAGTGTTTGTATATAAATAATTAATTTAACCTTCAGTATTATTATAGTAGCACCAGCTGACTCTCATGTGTAGTTTACAGCATTAGTTGAGAGATTGTTTTCCTATAGAAAATTTGCAATGTACTGAAACTGAAATACAATATCCAAAATGATCGAAATCATAATCAAAGCATGTGAATAGTACAAATCGAATCATGAACATTGTGTCAATACCCAGCCCTATTAATTATTATTGAATTTATTTAAAGAGACAATTAGATAAACCACTGTTTAATAATAATAAAAAACTATTTTTTTTTATTAAACAGCTGTACCAAACCATGACTTCAATACCGAGGTTTGTACCGAACCGACATGTTTGCGTACGGTTACACCCTAGTATAAAGTGCATAATTTGGGACGCAACTTAAGAGTTCCTTAGTAAAACTTGCTCTTAAGGGTTTTGTAAATAGGTTTTAGGCTAAAACTCCTAGCTAGAAACCCCAAGCGGTAAGATAAAACTCTTCGTGAATACGGCCCCTGATAGGTGTGTAAGTCTTGGTGTGTGGTCCCATCAGTAAACAGCGTGCCACAGGTCTTCTCCTCTCGGCTCCAGAGGCCTGGAAAAGCACAGCTGCAGCCCAGTGGTGTTCACAACAATCAGCCTTTACCGTGCCGCACGGGGCCCTCGTCAACCAACCGGGTCTCCACCTCCTCTTCCACCACACTGTTTGCTCAGCGGATCGCTTTCCCAAAACACACGAGAGGGAGGAGTCGGTTTTACTCCAGGGGAACTGCCCGCCAAACCCTCCTACACACACACACACACACACAGACACACACACACACACACAGATACGCAAAACGGAAAAGAAAAACAGACGTACACCTGTTTCCTGACCCACTGTGGGTGGGTCGAACTTGGGACTCGATTCATGTTACAGGATGAAATGGAAAACCAGGTTCTTGGAAACACATGGCGAGGGAACGGCACCGAGGATTGGACTACATGCCGAGCGCTGAAGCTGTTAAAATCCACGCGTTACAGCACAGCCCCTTTGCTCAAACTTAAGAAAAGCACCTGCATGAGTCCCTCTGAACAAGTGTGGCATTTCAAAAGCCTATTAACTATTGACTTTCCCTTACCACTTAATATTCAACAATATTGGATGAGAACTGAACTGAGCTGACAACATCACTGTTTTTCAGCTGAATAATGACAGTTTATTATTGTCTTTTTAGAGCTGCTTTATGGCAGAATTGAATTCTGTTTGCATCACTGAATCATTATTTTCATGTTTATCACTGTAAAGGTGCTTTGAAACAATCTGCATTGTATAAAGTGCTTTATAGATAAAATTAATATTATATATTATTGATGTGCTAAAAATACCCATTAGTTACTGCAGTTAATGGTACTCTGATAAAATGATAGTACTTTGGTATTAGCAAACACAAAAAATCATCACAAATTATAATTCTGAAGGTTTCATACATATTTTGGCATGTGTTATTTTAAAAACAAAAACACCCCCCAATTTTTTTCAAAATAAAAATAAAGAACATTAATAATAAAAACCAATAATATATTATATATATATATAATATTTATACATATAATATTATTATATATAATAATTATACATTACACATTATACATAAATTGATTAAAATGATTCATTGGTGTTTTATTATTTTATATTATATTTTGGAATACTAACACCACAAATATGCATGAAGCATATTGAAGAATTTTTTTTTTTTTTTTGTGATGACAGTGTTTATTAATATTAAATGACCACAAATGGATAATGGATAGAAAAACAAATAAATAAAAAGATTACAAATAATAACAAACAAACAAATAAATAAATATATATTCTGTTTGAAGGAGATGGATTTCATAATGATATTTAAATAAGCTATAATAATAATAATAATAATAAATAATAATAATTAATCTATAATTTATCTATTTTTATAATAATAATAAAAAAAATTGATAAATGATATAAATAATAATTTTAATTTATCATTTATCTATTTATTATTATTATTATTATTATTATTATTATTATTATTATTATTTATTATATTGTTATTATTTTATTATTATTAATTAATCTATTTATTATTGTTATTATTATTATTGTTATTATTATTATTATTATTAGGGTGAATTCAGGTAAATTGGGACACTTTTTGCCATTGCGATGACTGGAAAAATATGTTCTAATTGCCCTGAATTAACCATAATAATAATAATAATAATAATAATAATAGGGTATATTCAGGTAAATTGGGATGTTTTTGCCATTGTGATGGCTGGGGAACAAAATGCCCCAATTATCCTAAATTAACCTTAATAATAATAATAATAATAATAATAATAATTTTAAAAACCTCAAACAAAAAGATGACAACTAAAAGCAAAAGCAGCTTAAATCAACCTGTGGGGAAAAAAAAAAAAAAAAAAAAACTCTCAGTAAAGCAGCGATGCAGGGAGAAAACAAGATAAGCCAAGCTAAAGTTTGAGCCTGAACACTGGAGGTAAAAGCTCCTAAATATAACGTTCCTGCCCTTTATCATGAGTGCTGGTCCACTTCATCACCGCAGGGAACAACAGTGCTGACATTCAGCTCGGCCTGCCGGGGAAGTGGAAAACTACCATTGGAGACGCACTTAGTGTTTCGGCAGGGTCAGGCTTTAGATTCCAGCTCCCAACATGCTAACCAATAGCGTTAGCCATCAGCCACTTAAAGAAAAAGTAGTACTTTGAGATAAGATATGGTCTAAAACCTAGTTAAACAGCTTAAACCAACCAATGCTTGCTCATCTACAAGATGTGACAGCACGTTTCAGGCACTTTTCGGCTGGTTGAGCAGCTAAATATGCTGGGAGACACTTGCCCACTGTATAGTAATGAAAGTCATTTTGTTCAGTTAGAAAACAACAATTAAAAACCGAACGCGTCTGCTCAATGCAGCGTAAGCCAAACGAGAGTCGCAGCACAGATCAGCAGCAGGAGATTTATTTATCATGCTGACTGACGAGACAATGGCACAAGTTTTTTGGATTTTTGCAGTTTTTTGGATTCAAACCAAGTGCTAATAGGGAACCTGCAAAGGATTAGTTGTGTTTTTCTAGTTAAGAGTAATAATGAACCCAGTATTCAAGCAATTACCGCCCCTGAATTGGTGCTAATTTGAAAGCGAAAGTAAAACGCGCACTCATGTGTCTACTGGCGCAGACCTCAACTTCTATAGGAATTCATTGAAAACGCTCGCTCTGCTTGGAACCGTTATGAATGCCTGTGCGCCCGTGTGCATTTTACTTACGATTAGTGATTGACCGATATTGATTTTTTAAAATACCGATAATTTGTGCGTTTATGTGCCCGATAACTGATATGCAGAACCGATATTTATTTACTGTTATACTTCTGTTTTTGACACGATTACAACACCACTGAACTGAACAAACCATTTTATTTATAACAATCACTCCCTCCTTGCGTAGAAAACAAAACAAATCTTATTTAAAAAGCATCAGCAGCAACATTAATGTTAATAATAAGCAAAATAAATGTAAAATGTCTGTTTTCAAATGGAGAAAATAAATTAAAGACAGGAGTCATATCAACTTTGCAGAAATGTAATACTTCATTTTAAACTACAGTTTTAGTAGATTTATAAGCTGTTTAATAGGCTAAAGAGTGAAGAGTAATTCGCTGGATAATGTTAAATAACTGAATAATATTCTCTGGAATGTAACAAACAAAACATTTTATTGCATTTCTCAACTGGTGTGTTATATCAGAATTATTAATAATGTTTTTGTCGTTCTAGATGATGAAATATCTGCTGACAAAGCACTGTTTATCTCTGCATTTACACAGAACTATACTCAAACTGTGATCGCTTGCAGAGATAATAAATAAATAATTTCCATAGAGTTGTGTTTACTTGGATGTTTATTAGTGAATTAATGGTTATATATAGTAAATGTTTATATAATTACGGTGTTTTAAACAAGTGTTAAAAGTTACATGCGGTGGCCGAGCATCAACCCGCTGAGTGAACAAATGCAGACGACTTTACGAGACTAATGATGAGCAGACAACAGATAGAGAATTAAATTCAGCGCTTTTATTTCCAACATGTGCTCATTCATGGCTGTATTATTTAATTCATGGAAAGTTACATCTTTATCTTACGTTATCTTACGTTATTCGTGAGCTTGTCTCTATTTCTTAGAGACAAGCTGCATAATCTAGCTACATTTCAGGCATTTATGTAACATCTAATTTGTGCATTAATGGCTGTTATATCAAAGTATGTTTACTAATTACAGCAAAGCAGGTAAGTATACTTTACTTGTGCAAGCCGTTGTCTCGTCTCCCCTCAGATGCGCTGTAATGGCGATCCTGGCGATTCTCAAAATATCAGTAAATCCGATATTACAAAACCGATATCCGATTATGGTAAAATGCTTAAAATATCGGTAAACCGATATATCGGTCGAACTCTATTTACGATTTCGAATTAGCGAGGCGTAAACGAGGGAAAACCCCTCCCCCCATCCCGGTGATACAGGTGTAAAATTTCCACACCGTCACAACCCTAGACAGAACTATTTATAATTATTTTGTCACATTTCAGTACAAAATAAAAATACAAATTGACATTTCATCATCGACCAGTTTGTCGCAATGCATTCTGGGCTCACGTTATTTGTGAATCATGCATGCAATGCTAATTTTCATCAACGTTCTACCATTTAATACAGATTCCATGTTCGTCTAAAATTCTGCCCAGGTGGGCAGTTCACTAGGTTTTGGTAAAGCAGACTTCCAGAGACTTTCTAGGAATAAACTGTGCGGAAATGTGGCAGTCTAAACCAACGTGCGCGAGGTTTGACGTGGTTGAGGCCTGCTGGGCTGGATATGAGTAATATCACCACTGGAGTCTGGCAGGCCACGACCATCCGCCCGCCTGTCCTCATCCCAGGAGCAGTTCTGGACCCCTCCCTGCCCATCAGGGCCCCGGCGCTGAGGGCGAAATGGCATTTAAAAATAGGATGCAGCCACGTAACATGGGATGAACCGCGTTGACTCCCCTTCGCCACATAATATCAGTGATAGATACGTGTGCATGAGGCTGGGAACACGATGTGCTTCAGGAAAGCATTTCTGCTCAACATACAACACGTTTTATATGGTTTTATTAACAAAATACAACGCCAAAGATCATTTAATAAAGAAATTGCAACAGTAATGCACAACTTTCAGTGGCTTATTGCTTTAAGAATTAATCACCCACCAAGTAACATACTTCAATCAGACATTTAGAGGCAGAAATGTCTGTTTTATAAAACATGGCAACAAAAGCTTAGCTAGTAAGTTTATATAAAAACATACAAGGACTATAAAGATCAATTTCGGTTAAAGTGTGCTCTGGAGGGCTATAATGATAGGACATAACTACAAATTAAAGTCTTAAGTTTACTAGTTTCAAAGCTAATTTTAGGCTTCAAGAACCAAGTGGTTATTAGTCGAAAACAGCAGCAAAGATGTGCACACTTCAGCAAGCTTTTCACTTCCCCTTAGAGACGCCTGCTCGGTTAGTATGCCTGGAATTTACACCCAGACTAACCGACTGGAAAACCTGACTAATAATGTGCACAAGAGGAAAGGAGACACGCACAGAGGCCGGAGGAAGAGAGGGGTTGAGAAACATGTAGTGGATGTGGAGAGGCTGGTGGGTGGAGTCTGTAAGACACTCCCACCTCCCTAGAAAAACCCGCCCCTGCTGTGCTACAAAGTCAGCTGATACAGCGGCCACAAGGGATGTGATGCACGCACTGCCAGTCATCTGCAACCTCTCACAGTCTAAGAGCCGCCCACGGTGACATACATCCACACCATACATTGCAATAACAGCAGCAAAAAAAAATATATAAAATATATATATTCTAATAAAAAATGTTATTAAATGAAGTACAAAAATAAAATACATAAAATAAATATTTTTTAAAGTTAATATTTATAACTCATATCAAAGAAATGAGCATATCAATAACTCATATAATAGTGTAAATTTACACTCTTTATTCAATATGTAGGCCAATGCAACACATTAAATATTCACAATACATCTATGATGATTTTGATACCAATATAAAACTTAAAATGTATCAAAATCTTTTAAAGAATATATGCATGTATGCATTTCTGTCCATTACTATGTATTGTCATGTCAGTGAAGAAATATTATATAAATTAGGGCTGCAACGATTAATTGCGATTAATCCTTTGCAAAATAAAAGTCTGTTTACGTAATATATATGTGGGTGTTCTGTGTATAATAATTATGTATATATAAATACACACACACTCATGTATATATTTAAGAAAAATGTTATATTTTATAAATATATATATATATATATATATATATATATATATATATATATATATATATATATATATATATATATATATTTATGATACATGCATATATTTCTAAACTTTATACCTGTATGTGTGTGTATTTATATATACATAATTATTACACACAGAACACACATATATATTATGTAAACACAGACTTTTATTTTGCAAACGATTAATCATTGCAGCCCTAATATAAATTAGTAAGTAATATATTTAAAAAAAAACATTCCTGTGCGTCATCCGATCGAAAAACATAATATTGAGATAAATGGAGCAAAAGGCTGAAAAATATTAAGAAATGCCATTTCCATTAAAATTCGATTTTAGTTATTGCCAAGCACTAGTGGTAGAAACTCAAATAAATTTAAAAAAAAAATAAGTACAGATATGCACATTGTTTATTGTTTTCACAAACAAACAAAATTTATACTCATTTTTATTCACTGGGATTGAGAAAAATTGTGTCATTATTCAGTTGTCAGAATGTGTAGTCACTGCATTTTTGACCTTGTAGCGTTTTTATGAAAACTCCCAAATAAAACGAAGATGTTTTCAAAAGGAGTCAGACTGAACTAACTTCTGGGGATAAACTCATCCTGAAAGTACAGCCAAGTAAACCCACACACAAACGTGCCACAGACACTCCCCTGTGTGGCCCAACCCCGAACCGTGCCTGGCCCCGAGCTGAACTGCTCAACTTCTGCTGACGTCACGGGACACGAGGGAGAGGCAGAGCGGGGGGGAGGTGAGAGAACGAGAGAGCGAGAGCGAGAGCGAGAGAGAGAGAGAGAGAGAGAGAGAGAGAGAGAGAGAGAGAGAGAGAATTCCTAAACAGTAGACAAACCCACTGGTGGGAAGCTTAGAAAGCCCTCAGCTGTGGCGAAGAAAAAAAACGAAGGCTTGGCCGCGCGCCAGACCTCTGAGCTCAGCATTTTGTAATGCACTTCCTTTTCGCTTAACAGCTTGCATAATAGCGCCGGCCGCCACAGCCGCCAACCTTTAACTCTTTGCATCCTGGTCACTATTTTGTGTGGAGGGTTAAAACGAACTCATGACGTCTGCTACACCAAAAACACAAAATAAACAGCAAGCAAATCCTTCCCAGAATTCAGGAACCCACGTCCTGCGTCTCTTGGAAACACCAAGTTCTTGCCTGACGCCTACTGCCATGCCATTTCAGATATGAAAATATCCATGTGGCAGTGAACTCACAAGCGTTTGACACAGTTTCTACCTTAGAGTCAACAATGACACCCAACAGAAATGTGACCGGACAAGACACTTCAGCGAGGAGAAACTCGAGCATTGTGCAGGCAGATAGAGATAAAAAAAAAAAAAAAAAAGTCTAATCTAGTTCCCTTTATGCACAAGCAAAAGCTTGAGCAAGAGTTTCAATTCAGCCGTCTCATACATGTTTGGTGATTTAAGCCACCCGAGTCTATAATATCCTCCAGTCCTGGGGGAAGACGGCGTGTGCGTGTCTAAAAACAGGAGAGCAAATAGCATGTTTGAAAAGGTGAAACTTCACTGCATCGCGCACAAATAAGATTTAAATGTCACCCCTGAGGAGCAAGGTCCCCTTGCCTACAAATTACACCTGGCAGCCTTGTGTCCCTGAATGCGGACGGGTTATACGAGAGTCTGTGTTTGTCCTTCAATCCGAGATGCTGCTGGAAAACATGCATGTAGTGAGTATTAGATCTGAACTAGCATAGTAGACTAATATATATCAGATTATACGGGTACTTTTGAGATTTAAATTGATACATTTTGAGTTTTGTTCATGAAAGACAAGAAGAATAGATATTAGTGTAAAGGGTTCCTACAATTTCTATATTTGCATGATTTTCTTGAGGATTTAAACATATAAAATATACAAATAGCTACGTGTTTGTACATGTTTTCATCCCAAACTATCATGGTACGGGCATCACAATTTGGTGCATACAGTCAGACGACGAATACAGTCAGTCACAGGCAATTCACTCTCCAAACCAGAAGAGGGGTGCATGGTAATGCAACGCTGTTTGCTAACCGCCACAACAGGAAAAAGTGCAGAAGATGATCTATGTATAGATATGTTTACATGTAATCTCTCAACCAGTGTTTCAAAGGCAGAAAATAAGATTTCACATAGCGTTACATTTACCTCAGGCAAGTCATTCAGTGTCCACAGCATGTTAGTTTACTAAAGAAATGGACTCGTTTCACTAAAGATATGCACTATATATTAGCTTATATATTCATTATATTTACTTTGCCTGTTAGTAATGTCTTAATATATGTTTAAATAAATGTGTCATGAAAAGTTATGACTATAACTGTGTATATTAGTATTATTATTTCAAAAATGAATTCGAGTAGAAAAATAATTTTATAATTAGATTTAGAAGTTAATGCAAAACCTGCTTTATGTGCAATTTACGTTTTTTTTGTTGTTTTTTAGCAACTGTATAGTTTGGGCTCCTGTATATAGTTTACAGCATTAGCTGAGATAGATCCTTAAGAAAAGCTAATTATAATTGAATTTATTTAAAGAGAGTGACAATTTGCTTAACAATTTTCTCCCCCCTGCTGTACCGAACCGTGACTTCAATACCGAGGTACGTACCGAACCCTAATTGACAACTGAAAGGCCCATATTGGTTGACCAAACTCAAAGTTAACCAATTTTTGGCATTGTTTACTTGGCTGCCGAAGAGGACTGTAAACAGCTCCATCTTTCAATGGCTCTAGCAAAAAAATGGCACCACCACTTCCCCGAGCCAAAACCGTCCATGAGAGGAAGCTGTAAAAGAGCCAAGGCACTGTAAGGAGTTTCCTCCCCATTCAGAGCAGCGGTGGTGGCCGCAGCACTCAAGAGACGGTTGACAAGACTGTCTGGAGGGGGTCGATCTCAACTTGCTGTGACCAGACCCGTCTTTAACTGCAGGCCCAGGAGACAATAGCATTCCCCACCTCTTTCAACAGCATCCCACCCCTCCTACAAGACCTCCGGCTTCCCTCCCAGCCCTGCATTGTGTGCGTGTGAATGTGCAGGGTTAGGTGTGCAGTGTAAGGTAGCTGTAAGCCCCGCTTACAATAGAGAACCCAATCTCTCCTTTAGACACACCAGCTCGCCCCTGGAGGGGTCGACCCAAGGAGAGGGGGGTTTGGTTCGGTACGTAATTGTCAAAAGAGTGAGGGGCTCTTCAACTAAAGCTTCAACAACAATAAGCCTCCACAGCCCTTTAACCGCACTCAGGAAGCACAAAAGAAACTGGCAAGGCCTTCCAGCCCAAAACCCCAAAGACCTCAGAGCAGACGACAACAATGAGCAGACGACCATGTGATGGTAACTGGGGGAGGAACTGGGATACATGCAAGCAAGCCATCCACAAATTAGGTCAATGAGGATTTCCCCAAACTAGGTCAATTGAAATCACTGGTAACTGCTCAACGGAGCCTCAAGACGCAAATCAAGATGAGGGTGGATGGGTGTGCCACACCTCGGGCACAAATTTGCCAGCTTGAATCTGAGGTGTTAAGGCCCCAATATACTCACAACTAGAGGTCGACCGATTGATCGGTTTTGCCGGCACCGATAACTGGAAATATCGGTTATTGGCAAAAATCCATACCAATAGTTTTTCAGTGCTGTGTCTGTTGTTGGAGCGGCCTGAGGAGGGTGCAAAGTTATTATACAGTACGAGAGCAGCCTCTAGAGGCGAAATATAAACTAACGCCTCATGGAGTTTGTTTTGACAGGCAAGACTGCATGATGCATGTCACTTCAGATGTGGATTTAAAACCGAAAACGAAACTGTAAGTGTACAGAACACTACCGTATGTCTTCTCAAATCATTAAAAAGTAATTAATTTGTTGACTAGATGCTGTATTAGTGGAGAACAGCAGTATGTTTGCCGTCAAAGCTGAAAGGACTAAACGCGACAAAAATACACACTAGTCCAAATGTTTAATGTTACGATTGTTACCATCTATTTTCATCCAGCTGATATCCACATCAGTCGACCTCTACTCACGACAAATTTTTTTTATTTGTGCATATGTTTGCACAAGCTCCGAATTCAGCAGAAGGCGGAGCTGCATTACGATTCCCCTTGAAGTCGAGGCCTTTACTGGCAACAAACTGATCAAAGTACTCTGAGGGCAGTCTGGTGACATTTTGTTATAATTGCGACCATCATGGCCCTGCCAAGACTCATTTTGAGGAAACTGGTGGGCTCCTCTTCAAACATGAGCTTTAAAATAAAAGCTATGGCCATGGGAATTACTGTTTTTTTGGCTTCCTGCATCAGACCCATGGTTGAGGCACAGAAGAGGAGGCACTCTGACAAGATGACCAATCTGAATGGGGATTACCACGCTCACTAATTGCAACCTGGGTGGAGAGACAGGGTGGAGAAAGTGAGGTCAACGTACAATAATAAAGGTCACAGTTTGAGTCTTCCCTTCCAAAACAAAGCGGACAGATTATTCAAACAGAAGTTTGTGGAACTACTACATCTGTGCTTAAGTTGACAGATAAGAGGGTAAACTTGTAAAAAAGAGGCTGCTAACGCATCGCTACCAGCTGCACAGCATTACTGACTAACGACTAGCCATTAATTCCAGCAGTAAATGAACTATTAAAAGGCCTACAGAGATGAATGACCAGTTAGGTAGAGATCAGGGATCATGACGGTGATTACGGGATACAGAATCTCATCGAAAACCAGAAGAATCTGCTGACAACATCTCCATTCCCGTTAGACTGGTTGTAAAGTCAGGGCTTGATTCAACAAGCATGCTGGTGACCACAAATGTGACGTTGAAACGTGCCAACATTGAATGACTCATTACAAATCACCATAACATCCATAACCAAGACGACAATCTTACCGAAACTGTAACTGCTGCTGGCCATTTTTATTACTGGAAATCGAGTAACAGAACGCAACCATTCTGTACCAGAGAGAATTTCAGTTTTAGAACAGAAGTTTGACAGTCTTTGCTTCAAACTCTCTGCTTTAGTGCAACCAACACTTAGGTCTAATTGGAGGGAAAGTTCATGCACTTAGTTCTCTGAATAATAGATTATAGTATGTGGTTGTTACCCTACCGGCTTTCATGAGCAAAATGAATGGCAGCAGGTTATTAGTGGTTTTCTCTAAGGCAAGTATCGTGATTACTATTGCTTATACTTAAGGTAGTAAACTATTCTGTGTAACTCGTCCTACATGGTTTGAATTATGAACATAGTTGAACAACAGATGACATGTCAAATCATGCAGCTTGTTGAGAAGAATTGGGCAATTACTTTTGTAATTGAACAAACGTATGGTTTTTACCCGGTGGAAAAAAAAAAAAAAAAAAAAAAAAAAATAATAAATAAAATAAAATAAAATAAAATAAAATAAAATAAATAAATAAATAAAATAAAATAAAAATAAATATAAAAAAAATAAAATAAAAAAACCAAATAAAATTAAAAAAATAAAATAAAATAAAAATAAAATAAAAATAAAAATGGCAAAAAGATGAAAAAAAAATACAATAAAAATAAATGAGATAAGGCAAAAAGACCAAATAAAATAAAAACCACAGCAAAAAGATTATATTTTAAAAAATAAAAAAAAATAAAAAAAGACCAAAACAAAAATTATATATATATATATATATATATATATATTATATTTTTTTTTTTGAATTTATAGTTTTAGCTTTTCAAGTTTATTTATTTCTTTTAGCCTTTTTATTTTAATATATATATATATAAAAAAAAAGGCTAAAAGACAAAATAAAATAAAACTTGAAAAGCTAAAACTATAAATTCAAAAATTGCAATAAGTAAATTTATATAATACAATTTTATTTATTTATTGCAATTTTGTTTGTATATATAATTTTATTATATAATAATATAATATAAATAATATACAATTTTATTTTTATTATATAATAAATATAAAAATATAATATTACACATATACACACACACAAAATGGCCCAAAAAAAAAAAAAAAAAAGATATAGACTTGCACTGGTGGAGATACTTGAATATCTCAAAGACTTGGGCAAGAAACAATCACCTAGTAACCATCCACAACACCCTAGCAACTGCGTAGCAACATCCTGGCAAGCACCCACAACCTCCTGGCATCCTGGCAGTGAGTTTTGCATTGGCATGCACGTTTTCTTCTGTAAATGTAAAAGTCCAGTTCTTTTTAAATACTGCTGGAACATTTTCCTGACATGAAACTTTCACATTGCTCATCCTAAACAATCCCCCACCAGCTAAAAAACAGGCTGCTCTCAAACAAAGTTCCACTAATTAGTTGCACATTGAAAGCATTCTGTCCGAGAGTGAATGCCAGGTCAGATATTGGTTTTAGCCTCTATGAAAATTCCCCTTTGTCCTGCGCATTTCCAACAGCAACAGCTAAAAGCGGTAAAAGCAGCGGGCATTCATCAGAGAGACAGCTGGCCGGTTCACAGTCGTGGCGCTTTGACACACAGATCAGGCGCAATCCAAACACACAAAGCGCAGTCAGCCTTTTCAGTTCCCTCACCTTTAACTCCCAGAATTCCTGCGCAGAGAGGGGAGTCCCGCCACAATGGGGCCACGAAGCGTACCGTCCTCCTCCGCGGCGACACGCATTAGGTCTGTGTTTTCAATTAAGAAAGGACACAGACGTGTCACGGCTCAAACGGGGTTAAAGCTCACAGGGACGGAGCGGGAGAGATGGGAGAGATGGGAAGGGAGGCGTGAGAGAAGATATCACAGCAGATCCCGACTCGTACAGTTTTGTTTTTGACGTGGACACCGAGTGGCGACTCACAGTACCTAAATCATGCAACCGAATAGGAAGTGTGACAATTTTACTAAATGCCAATAATTCACATGCAAAACAAATTCTATATTGTTTTGTAAATTAAAGTTACCTAACTAAAAGTAAATAAACCAAAGTGAATTCAGGCATAAATTATAATGTATGAAAAATGAATTTACTAAAAATTACGTTTACAGTCTTATTAAATTATTAGTGTTAAAGATTAACTTAAAGTGAGTCGGATGACAGAAAAGATTATTTAAATATAAAAATAGAGGAAATGAGCGTTCACAAAATAAATAAAATAATAGTATATTTAATATATTTCAAATAAATAAAAATGAATAATAAATAAATATTTGATATATTAATAGTTGGAATAATCTATTTTAATCTATTTTATCAATTTTAAATAAATATTTAATAAATAACAAATATTTGAGATTAATTACGATAACTTATTAATAATAAACAAAATAAAAGAATATTTCATACATTTCAAATAAATAAAAATAAATAATTTAAGTAAATTTTACATATTAAAAGTTAAATAGGATAATTTGTTAAAATAAATAAATAACATTTAATATATTTTAATAATAAAAATAAAATAATCAATGTATTAATAAATAGATTAATACATTTAATATTTAAAATAAACATTTAAAATATGCTATATTTAATAGATAAATTAAAAATAAATAATGTTTGATATATTAATAATTATGATATATTAAATAAAAAAAGAACAAGTATATTTAATATATTTAAAATAAATAAAAATGAATAATATAAAGTTGATATTAGTTAGAACAATCTATTTAAAATAGATAAACATTTAATATAATATATTTAATAAATAAATTAAAAATATAATAATATATTATATTATGTATATATTAAATAAAATAAAACATAAATAGTACATTTAATATATTTAAAATAAAGAAAATAATATAAAGTTGATATATTAATAGTTAGAACAATCTATTTAAAATAGATAAATAACATTTAATATATAATTTAAAATTAATAAAATTATATTATAAAATATTATAATATAAAATAAATTAATATTTGATGCATTAATAATTAGATATTTAATATGAAATAAATGCATAAATAAATAAATAAATGTGTGTGTGTGTATATTTCTGCATACATACTAAACTTTATCCAACTTGTTGCATTTTATTTGTATTTAATAGTTTTCCCCTGCCATCTGTGAACTATGAGCCGAGAAGCACTGCTGTAGATCACGCAGGGTCAGCCTTATTTTCCTGACACGCTCATATTTAGACTCTTTCTTGGTGATAAGGGAGGAAAAAACAGGGCTAAAACTGTTCCTCCGAGAGCCTGAATCTCTGTCCGGCCCTGATTGGAAGGGGGAGGAGAGCCGAGGAGCAGTAACAGGCACAGAACCGCATTGCATTATCAGGAGAGAAGGGCCACCGGTGCCGCGGTATCACGCCACGCAGATCTGCTGACGAAACGCAGGGTTTATCAGCGCCACGACCGGTCATCTTACAGTAAAAACGGCACATCTGATTCGAAACCCGGGCGCACACACGCAGGCGTGTCAACAAACAAGCGCGTTCGGCTCCAAGTTCTCACCGAGAGCGGGACAAAGCCTCCAAAGAGCCGGGAGAAACGGACACTCAGCTGAATTTCAAAAGGCTTTTTTCCTCTTCGTTGATTCTCAAGGACACAAGCTTGGAGAGGGACTTGACAAGTAGTGCTTGAGTTTTTGGATCAGCGGAGATGAAGAGAGACAACTGAAAAGCCGAGAGAGAGAGAGATAGAGGGAGCATAATAGAGCGAAGGCCGGAGAGAGGGATGGGGGAGGACAGAGGCGCGCAGGATGCATTAGAGCCATTTCATTGAATATGAAAGCAAACCTCCAACAGGCTTTAAAGAACACGGTTCTCTCAAGAGCACTACAATCTGTAACCCAAATACGTCTGGTTGCATTTCGCACGCAAGTACACAAATTAATACGAGCACGAGCAAACGGCAGGCGATCCGCGGAACGGCTTATTTAGCCACACTGTCGTCACGGGCGTAACAGCATTGGGGTGTTTCAGACAACTAAACTCAAGCGACAAACATGTGGTAATGATCAGGTGGGGTGGATGGGTAATTAAATATAGGCACCGGCTATAAAGCCGCATCGACGTGCTGCGAGGCCCCATTGATCAGCTCGGGCATATGGCTTTCAGCTTTGTTCCGCTATAAACCAAAGCCCCAGTGTCTGTCTGCTGCTTAAAATGAAAACATATTTAACAGAGCCGGCCTAGTCGGCCATCTTTCCTTTTTTTGTGAGGCTCTCGGAGACACATTTGGGGTTTTGGCGCCCACCGTACCCTCCCTGTTCTCTATCATCTTTCCCGACCTCGACTCTTCCCAACTTCCTGATCTACACTCCAGCCAATGTATGTTAAAGTAAAAATTAACAAATGGGGGGAAAACACCAAAAAACTATTTTTTTTTTAGTGATAATGCATCTACCATGAGTTCAAGAGTAGGTGGAAATAGTGATATAATACCCACAATCCTGAAGCAATATCTAAATGATACGATTATTAGACATTTCATGTGATAACTGATATAATATAATATAATA
Organism: Ancherythroculter nigrocauda; assembly: GCA_036281575.1. Taxonomy (NCBI): domain Eukaryota; kingdom Metazoa; phylum Chordata; class Actinopteri; order Cypriniformes; family Xenocyprididae; genus Ancherythroculter; species Ancherythroculter nigrocauda. The sequence continues at coordinate 4,995 of VTFQ01000500.1, read as the reverse complement.
ATATAATATAATATAATATAATATATAATAATATAATATAATATATATATAATATAATATAATATATATAATAAATATAATAAATATATAATATATAATAAATAAATATAATTATATAATAATATAATATAATATAATATTGCTGTCAAAAGATTAATCATGTACTGTGTGTAATTATATATATATATATATATATATATATATATATATATATATATATATATATATATATATATATATATATATATAAAAATACACACACATTCATGTATATATTTATATATATAATATATAATAATTAATATAAATTATATAAATATATATACAGTATATACATCCAATTATTTCTTAAATAATACATTTCTTCAAATAAATTATATACATAATTATACAGTAAAAACAATAATATTGTGAAATATTATTACAATTTAAAATTATGGTTTTCTATTTTAATATACTTTAAAATATAATTTATTTCTGTGATCAAAGCTGAATTTTCAGCATCATTATCCAGTCTTCAGTGTCACATGATCCTTCAGAAATCATTCTAATATGATGATTTATTATCAATGTTGGAAACAGTTGTGCTGCTTAATATTTTTTTGGAACCTGTGATACTTTTTCAGGATTCTTTGATGAATAAAAAGTAAAAAAAAATCAGCATTTATTTACAACAATATACACTACCGTTCCAAAGTTTGGGGTCAGTAATTTTTTTTCTTTTTTTTGAAAGAAATTAATACTTTTATTCAGCACGTATGTGTTAAATTGATAAAAAGTGATAGTAAAGATTTATATTGTTAGAAAAGATTTATATTTGAATAAATGCTGTTCTTTTGAACCTTTTATTCATCAATGAATCCTGAAAAAAGTATCACAGGTTCCAAAAAAATATTAAGCAACACAACCGTTTCCAATATTGATAATAAATCATCATAGAATGATTTCTGAAGGATCATGTGACACTGAAGACTGGAGTAATGATGCTGAAAATTCAGCTTTGATCACAGGAATAAATTATATTTTAAAGTATATTAAAATAGAAAACCATCATTTTAAATTGTAATAATATTTCACAATATTATTGTTTTTTCTGTATTTATTATGAAATAAATGCAGCCTTAATGAGCATAAGAGACTTTGTTCAAAAACATTAAAAATAGTAATGTTCACAAACTTTTGACTGGTAGTGTATATACACACACACACACACACACACATACACAATAACTCCAGAGTGTCATTTTTATAACATGTTAAAATTGCCACTTTTGTGGGTGAGCAAAAATGCACTGTTTTTGTGCGTGTCCCTTTACATGCAAATGATCTGGTGCCCCCGGCCCCCTTTCAAGAAGAAGGCGGAGCTTCAAGAGTTCATGCAACAACAAAACAGGACAATCTCACGCACTGAAAATGTTAGAAACTGTCAGTAGAGGGGTTCAGCCTTATATGTTTCAGAATCAACCTTTGCATTTCCTGTAGCTCAGTGGTTAGAGCGTGGCACTAGCAATGCCAAGGTCATGGGTTCGATCCTAGGGATTGCACATACTCAGATACAAATGTATAGTATAATGCAATGTAAGTTGCTTTGGATAAAAGCGTATGACAAATGCATAAATGTAAAATGTAAATGAAACCTTTGTGAAAATCCAGCGTAGAAAAGGACTCTTCTCACTCAGGGCTGCGTCTATGCTAATAGGGCAGATCGTCACCAGCTGTGGGCGGGGCAGGGATTAAGTCATCGTAGGGGGGAAAATCTGAATCAGCCCGTTTAAAGACACTGCTTTTGATTTATGGGAATTATAAAAGAGTGAGTGGATTTTTACCACATTGCAGATACACATTGGTGTTCAAACACCTAATAAAAGTGAATTTTCCAAAATAGGTCTCTTGCATACTTGCATACTAAAAATAAGTGTAAAAATAAGTGCAAACAGCCAGAGAAGACAGTTAATATCCCTTCACAACACAGTCTGCTGAAGGATCGAGCAAAGATGTGTTTCAGATGCTCCCTGAGCACTTATGAAGACCAGAGGCTCTGAACGCATGTGAACGCCGTTTGCTTCCAGCTGCTCCTGCAGTAAAGGCCTCGGCCAAGAAGACCCCCTCATTCCCCCTACTGACGGGGCACGGCTTCCCACAAGCCTCCTGGGCTCTGGTTTTGTCAGCTGTTCTCAGAGCCAGCTGCACAAGAAACAACTAAGAGCTCCATGACACATGAGAGGAGTCGGCCTGAAGCAAACCTGCCCTGAGAGGACTCGATCTTCATCTCGGTCCATAGACACAGCCATGCTTTATCATTTCAGAAGCATCAGCTCACACAAGGCCAACCAAACATCACTGCTTCCCTTTGGAATAGACATGCTTGAGGGGGCAAAAACATGACAAATAACATGGTGCGCTCACATTTTCTTGGATTTTATGCATGCAGGGGATAAGTCCCATACCGTGGCCTACGTGATGTATGGTGTTCATTAACAAAACCAAACACTTAACAGGTTAATCAATGAAGGGTGGAGCATGAGTATGAGTGAACAGCTAAACAAAACAGTGATTCATACTGAAGGAGAGAGAAATCTTTCTCTGTAAATGATTCTTTTGAAGGGAAATGTCAAAAGGATTCCTACTGCCCTCAGTCCTTGTCGATCACAGATCAGAGGAGAAGACCTTTCTCCGCTCCTGCAGCTCAAAGATCTCATGCATATTCATCAGCTTGCCTTGCACAAACTTTGCGTGGGATGATAAAGGAAGTGAAACATTACAAAAATCTCGGATTACAACAGGGAAAGGTCATGGCAGAAGTCAATCATCCTCTTGAAGTCATCTAAAACAGCATTTCTCAACCTGGTTTCTGGAGGCCATACAAATGACACACTTTTTAGAGGTCTTCCTTATTGGACACCCCGATTTCACGTTTTGGACCCTCTATTAGTGAAATGATGATCTGAATTGGGTGTGTGGGCATAAAATAAAATAATAAAATAATAAAATAAAATAAAATAAAATAAATAATAAAATAAAATAAATAAATAAATAAAATAAAATAAATAAAAAAAATAAATAAAATAAAAAAAATAAAATAAAATAAAATAAAAATTAAATAAATAAAAAATAAATAAATAAAATAAAATAAAATAATTAAATAATATAAAATAAAAATAAAAATAAAATAATAAAAATAAAAATAAATAAATAAAATAAAAATAAATAAAATAAATAAAAATAAATAAAATTAAATAAAATAAAAAATAATAAAATAAAACAAAAAATAAATAAAATAATAAAATTAAATGAATAATAAAATTAAATAAAAAAAATTAAATAATAAACTAAAATAAAAGTAAAAAATAAAAATAATAATAAAATTAAATAAAATAAAAAAAATAATAATAATAAAATTAAATAAAAAATAAATAAAAAAATAAAAAAATCTTAACTCAAAAATGCTAAAACAAAAAAACAACAACTATTTTTAAGGTCTTCTTCAGTTTGACAACTTGTGGAAAAACGAAAATCGCAAAGCTAAACATGTAGCCAACATCTTCACTTGACTTAAAAATAGTTATTTTTAAACATAGGTCAACAAAGATGCAATTTAGATATGAAAAAATATCATTGCTTTTATTGTGATTTAAAAATGTTATTGTTAGGGATGCACTGATAATTCTGAAAATACCAAATCCATTTTTTCATCTGAAAGAGAAACAAAAATAAAGGACTGAAACCATGAACAGAAACGGCAACGCTAACAGATCGGGTAATAATAATTTCGAGAGAAAAAAATTAAAATGCAAACACTAGCTGATGTTGATATAAGCTGGAAAGTGCTTGTGTTTACAGTTGTGTCTACAGATCTCTGTCTGGAATAGAGTTGTTGAAAGTCAATATTACATCAATCAATACTGACATACATATTTACACTTTTTTCCCCATTCAGTTGTCAATTTATTTAAACAACATTTAAAAAAAACTGTGTGAGCCTATATGTTAAAGTAAAGTCACGCCAATTGAAGAAAGCTGGTGTAATGACTTAAAATTAACACGTTTTTATTATTATTAACAAAATGTGAGCTGCCCCAAGATGGCCACCAAGTGAACTGACTTGCCTCAAAACACACCCACCATTTAAACAGAGGAATTCACAAAACACTATGCTATTAAACAAGCTCGAGAGTAGGCATGTTAATTGAAGTAAAACCTGTCAACAGTCTGTCACTGTCAACTGCGAGAGTCGCCGGTCCTGCTCCACCTGCACAAGTGAACACTAGCTGTTCAGAGGCGACCCTTGACCTCTTAACTGCAACAGGTGCGCAGGCTGCATAAATAGGCAGTAAAAACAATCCAGTTTGCACAAGAGTCCGTCACCTTGCCAGTCAAGACGCATATTCAACAGGCCGTTCAGCACTAAAGCAAAGGCCTCCAGCTGCACTTCCTGAAGGCAGAAACTTTAAGAAGTTCTCTTTCATGCTGACTGGAAAGAGTTATTACGGCAGAAAAAGATCCTCAATTGACACCACATGCCACATCGGCTCACGGACAAAAAGAAAGGAGCGGCTCGCCACATATGCTCCCACTTGGGCTGATCAAAAAGAGCCAGTTGTCATTTGTTTGTAGAGGTTAATGGCCAAAACCTGAGCTCGGATCCTGGCTGGAGTGGGGGAGATGGTGCATTCCTGTCTGAGGGGAAAGTGGAAGGTGGACTCGTTCCATCTGGAAAAGCCCTCTTGCATAGCGGGAATGGGACCAACGTGCAGCTGGAGCCATTGGGTAGAGTGGCATGGCGACAGGCTGTCACGCCAAGCCCTCATTGTGCCCGCTGGAGATGGGTATTGTGGCACGGCGAGGGCTGCCAGGCTCCGGCGCTGCTCATTTTAGCTCGTTTTTAAAGCTAACGAGCACACATGTCCTCGGTCTGCGACGTCAACCGACATGAAATTCGAGACAAAGCCGAGCCTACAACTGCAGCACAAAGGAGGAATTCTGCTGCCAAGCTCC
>VTFQ01000499.1:245000-390916 GCA_036281575.1 Ancherythroculter nigrocauda | reverse complement strand
CCCTGTGGGAAAAGCCTGTAGTGTTCAAGTCTGTGGGTTTCAGGGGACGAGGACGGCAGGCCGTGGAACGAAGCGGCGCGGTTCGGTGACTGGTCTAGGGGAAGACACGGTGCCGGAACGGCATTGTTACCATTCGGATGGCCGTGTGGTTGAAACTCAGGCATCGCGGCCATTCTCTGTTGATGCTGCTGCTGTGAGATACATTCTCGTGACTGCGCCTCTGCGAGCTGCTGACCGAATCCTCCTTCAAACATATGTGGGTGGCCTGCATTGGTGCTGTTGAAACCCATGTGTCTGTCCCCATGAAGGCAAGAGGGGACGCTATCCTGGTACAGATGTGAATGCTGCTCGTGGTTAGGAGGTTGATGGTTGAACGGTCCTTGCATGTGTAGTTGATGTTGTGGCTGAACTCCCATAGCGAGCATATCCCCATGGCCATGAGTCTGGAATCCATACTGGTCTCTATTTGAGACAAAGTTGAGTCCCTGCATGGGGGACTCGTTTAGGGGACCCATCATCGGCTCCACAGCTACTGACGGCCCTTTCATATGAAATCCGGCACTGTTATAATTAGAGTTCATTTTCAGTCTACGAGGATTAAATTCCTTTTGTTTGTTTGTCACTGCAAATAAAAAAAAGGAGATAAAATTAAATCAAACAATGCATTTTTTTTTTTTTTTTTTTGCATTTTCAAACATTTTCAATACTCCAAATAATTATAGAATTTCAACAACACAATTAATCATTTAAAAAAAAAAATACATATAAAAGTTTTCGTTTCACATGCATGTGCGTTTTGATAAATATTAAATGATGCGAAAGTAAGAGATCAGATGACAATTGGACGTACCTCAATTCCAGCACAGGCGTAAAAACGCGGACTCCTCTGTGATATCCTTAATGCAACGATCCTGGAAAACGCGCATCTTAAAAAACTCCTCGTTTACATCATTATTCGATGCGTAACGTCCCCAAGTCGTTCAACACATATCCAGAGGAGTGCAAACCTGCGCGCGTAGCACATGTCCCATGTTCACATCTCCAATGCAACGCGAGCGATCCCGACGAATTATTCTATATTAAAAACACTTACATGAATTCAAAACGAGTAAATGGATGCATTAAATCGGCGGTCCTCTGAGGAGAACTTCGCGCGTGCGTTCAGTCCTGTGAGGAGACTCGATGCGCCGCTGTGGGTGCGCGCGCGTTTATAAACTGGAGAGCCCAGGATCCCTTTTGTTGTCACAGTATGAAATGCATTCAGCACAAAAATTAATCGCCATTTTCTTTAATATTGTCCGTGCGTTACGCGCTGTTCCGTCAAATGGTTCTGGCTCCAGGAGGATTTTCTCATTTATCCTTGTGTCGGATGTGTTGAGCCGCGGGCATCGGCAACAAGTTTGACATTCCCTCATCTGTTCCAGCGCTGATTTCTCACCAATGCCGACACAGGCACACATGCGCAGGGGGCGGGGTTTCTTGGGCAAGGGCGGGGTCTGACGCAAAAGGGGCGGGGGTTCGCTTAAGGAAGTCTAAAAGAGATGTATTAATATATAATAGATTAATAATAAAAAAGAAACAACACTATAATAGGAGATCTAGTTTTATAGGTTTACGCATCAATAACAGTTGATTAAAAATATAAAAACTAGATTTGCTCCATTTATATTTATTCTGTACATAATCTTTAGGTTTCTTATTACACTGGAATGAATTTCTCTTCTCTTAAATTTACATATTATTAAAGCATGCAAATAAAAATATGAAGCTTAACAAACTAAATTAAATATGAAATACAAATAAATCCCAAATGCTTCAGTGTAAACATTCAGGCATTCCCAAATCCTTCAAATAGCTATTTCCCTTTATGCACAGATAATGTAGTAAATATGCATCAGTTAATTAGTAAATTAGCAGATGCATGAAACAGGCTTCATTTTCAAGCTGTGACGAATGGCAGGCAGAGATAATGAATGTGTCTTCAGGGTTAATTTCCTGTAAGTAACCGGTGATTGTGATGTATTTTTAGAATTCATTGCTGCAGCATGGGCCAAATTATTTATCTTTACAACAAAAGCCTTTTAATGAATAGTGATTACAAAATTGTAGAAATAAAAACCGTATACTACAAAATAGACTATGTCCCACAGACCACTATGGAACGATGCAACCATTAGGGTACTAAAAGGTTTTATGGTGAAATATAAGTGGCCATTTATTGATAGGTATGAGTGAAGAAATTAAACTAATAAAAGGATGATAAATGGAGAGCCATAAGACTTATTTTGTAGGTCTCTCTGGTCGCCATGAGAAATCGTTACCTGTTTCTTTGACAAAGCGGAACAGTGCCATCTAGTGCTGCTGTCAGGAACAAACACACTGATGAAAACTAATTAATCCGATTCTGTGGCCAAGAATGACTTAAACAGAAGTAAAATGCAGACTAACGATTTGGACTGGATTAGGATATTTGGAAACACTTTGCAATATTGTTAACATGAACTATCAATGAAAAAAAAAAAAACATTCAACATTTATTAATACATTATTAAAATCAAAAGTTGCATCTATTAACATTATCTGACTTGACATGAACTTACAATGAACAATTATATTTTTATTAACTAACGTTAACAAAAATTAATAAATTCTGCAACAACAAATGTATTTCTCATTGTTATTTTATGCATTAACTAATAATGTTTAACCAAATATTCAAGCATAATACTTATCAGAGCAGAAATATTCATCTTGCAGATTTCCATGATTTTCCAAGCCTAAAAACCAGTTTTAAAATTACCTGATTCCAGGTTTTCCATGACTGTGACAACCCTGCATTCAGTCCTCCTGACGTCAAGTCACTTTCATCGGAGTGAGATGGCGATGTACCTTCTCTTAAAGGGTTAGTTCACCCAAAAATTAAAATAATGCCATTAATTTCTCACCCTCATGTCGTTCCACACCCGTAAGACCTTCATTCATCTTCAGAACACAAATTAAGATATTTTTGATTAAATCCGATGGCTCAGTGAGGCCTGCATTGCCAGCAATGGTACTTCCTCTCTCATGATCCATAAAGTTACTAAAAACATATTTAATTAAGTTCAAATGAGTATGGTGGTTCTACCTTAATATTATAAGTGATGAGAATATTTTTTGTGTGCCAAAAAAAACAACTTTTTAACAATATATAGTGATGGCCGATTTCAAAACACTGCTTCATTAAGCTTCGGAGCGTTCCGAATCTTTTGTGTCAAATCAGTGATTCGGATCGCATATCAAACCGCTGAAATCACGTGACTTTGGCGCTCCAAACCGCTGATTCATAACGTTCCGAAGCTTCATGAAGCAGTGTTTTGAAATCGGCCATCGGATTTCATCAAAAATATCTTAATTTGTGTTCTGAAGATTAACGAAGGGTGTAGAACGACATGAGGATGACTAATAAATTACATTATTTTCATTTTTGGGTGAACTAACCCCTTTAATTAACTGCATAAAAATGCAGCAAGGTTTTAAACTATACCAAAGTCCCTTTAACCCCTTAACTGTCACCGTCCCACAGGTGGGACGTTTGCCATTACATATTTAAAACAGTAATATTCTATACTAAACCTAAACGAATCTTGACAAACTATATATCATTTGAAAGCTTAGAATCTCTAGTTTACATATTTGGTGACTGATTTCCAAATAAATTACAGAGGAGCAGTAATTTATCAATTTGCAACAAGCATATTTTCATACTCATAAGGCATGTTCAGACCTTTATTTTGAAATTGCAATGAACATGAAAAATCATGTTTTCATGCCAAGAGTTCAAAAGATAACATCCATTCAATTTTTGAGAAAAAAAGGTCTGAAAATGTTTTTAATAGAAAAAAAAATACATTTATGATTGTGGCGGTGATCTATAACCTACATACATGTTATTTTTATGTTTATTAGAGGCTGAATTCATATCAAATTCTGCGAAAATTCCCATACTACTTCTATATAGGTGTCTACTTCATAAATTGTATGAAAATAATGGAAATATATGGTTCAGATCACTCAAACCATATGGAAATGGAGGCGCCTTTATATGGTCACCAATGGAGCTTGGTTGTCATCTAGTGAAAATGTGGTACTGCGCCCAAACAAAATCTTACTGAAAGCTCATTTTTTGAGATATCAACCTGAAATTTGGAACACTTGTTCAGATTTTTGGCTTTGATTTCCTTGCAGCTTTAGAGTAAAACTTGTTTTGTAAAATATATATTTTATGTAAAATATAAAATATTATATTTTTACATTTTACATTTGCATAAACATAAACTTCTATAACTTTTTCTGTTTCACTTACATAAGTTATTTCACATCTATAATAATCTGCCAAATTTCATCTTTAAAACAAGACCAGCCTTTTGTCTATACTCCAAAGTATTCTTGAATTACAACCATTTAAGTTTGGATAGTGCATTTTCTTGTCTAAAAAAAAAAGTGGGGGTGACAGTTAAGGGGTTAAGACAAGTCATTTCACTCGGCGGCCATCTTTGAAACGCCTCTCGGGCATCCTGGGCATCATGCAATCTCTTTGAATGGGGAAACATCAAATTCTCCAAAACTGTTCGCCAACCTTACGATTAAATTTCATATTTGAAATCACCAATGAAATCTAACAACAACCGGCTCATAAATTTAGTTTCTAAACGCTCGAATCATGACAAAAAAAAAACTATTTTTCAGGCTGGATCAAGCTAATGCGCATGCGCAGACCTAAATGCGCGTCTCTGTGGAGTCGCGCGTCTGACTGTTTCTATAGAAACCGGTGATTCTAACGGCCGCTGAAGTGACGCGATGACTTTACTAGTCGGCGATTGGCTCTTATTTAGAAGGCGGGACTTATTCCGCCATATTGCTCATTACACTTTCTCCCATTCAAAACAATACGAGTGACACGTCTTGTGTACTTCTAGAAAATGAAGAACAAAGAATGTGCATCAGCTGTATGTGTTTTAAAATTAATTTATAAAGCCACTGTAAACTTTATCATTACGTTATATTGTTGTATTACAATGCTATTATATTTGTGCAGACAATTATCTTAACTTAATGTAATTACAAAGCCTGACAATGTCACTGCTAAAGTATTGTGGCAATCCGCAATGTTACTGACACTTCTGAAGTCGTGACTACGAGCTCGTCTCATTCAAGTGCTTTGAACGGGAATCATGGAGGACACCATTATTCTTGCCTATTATTTAGAAAATCTCAAAGCCAAAATGATTATTATTGTCCCAATCATTGACGATAACATTAACCGCGCTATCTAGATAGTCAGCTTGCTGACGATTGTGGGATTTTGGTCAATACAGGCTATTTTCGCTGTGTATAAAACAAACAATACGCTTCATGTATGTAAATACGCACTACTTTGACAAGACGATGTAGTTTCTGTGGAAAAACTAACAAAGAAAACCAGTCGCAGCGCCGTCCGCCATCTTTAAAGAGTTAGTTCACCCAAAAAATGAAAATAATGTCATTTATTACTCACCCTCATGCCGTTTCACACCCGTAAGACCTTCATTCATCTTCAGAACACAAATTAAGATATTTTTGTTGAAATCCGATGGCTCAGTGAGGAATAGGGCAATGACATTTCCTCTCTCAAGATCCATTAATGTACTAAAAACATATTTAAATCAGTTCATGTGAGTACAGTGGTTCAATATTAATATTGTAAAGCCACGAGAATATTTTTTGGTGCGTTTGGTTTATAGACCCCTTTTCACTGACTGCTATGACGCGTTTTAACGTCATCAACATCGTAAATCCGTAAAACGTCAAAAACTCGTAAAAGTTTTTTATGTTTTCATTTTTTTTTAAAAAGTTATGTACATTTATAACTTAGTATTATATTACCTTTGCATCAATTACAACAACAATAATAAATAAATAAATAAAAATACTAGTTAACGTTCTTCTGACTGCATGCCGTTATCAATCACTCTCTATTTTTTCCCTTTTGAAAACTCTATTGAGTTTTTGTTTTGCTATTTGTGTAAATGGAAACACAAAAAATATATAAATATGAGAAGGGTCTGCATGCCCAACTCGAAAATTATCCCCGAGCTTCCCAGTGGTAAATACGACTTGAAAGGGCGTTCATATCCAATTTTTAACTAGGAGTATTTGCTTCCAGCTTCCCACTCATATTTACGACTTTGTGGTGGCGTCATGTGAGTTTAACTCGTAGGCTAAATACGATCTTTCCGACATGCTGATATTAAAGTGCACATTGCAGGTTAAACATTTTTTTCGAGATGAATATATAACCTTGTACAAAAATACCATATAAAAGGTACTGCAGGGTTTAAAAATGTTTTGCAGGACATAAGGGCATGAATTTAGTAGATTATTTAATTTCCTAGTAATAATTCAATTTCCTCAGCGTCCGAACTGTCATTGCGATCCATTGTTTTCCTATTGTTTATATTGATCGCGCTCCCTTGAGTTACGTCACTTCCGATTTGGCATTTTTCAGATGCGGAAGTAAAATCTCTCACAAAAAACGACTCCAGAAGCCCATGTAGCGTATTTATACGTGTTTTTTCAAGAAAATCTATTTAATACATTATTTTTCTATACATTGAATCACTGAAGCTCTAACCTGCAATATGCCCTTTAAAGGGTTATTATGCTGCCTTCACGTGCTATCGGAAATTTAATAATTCCCACTTCTGAAGTCGTGATTACGAGCTCATCACATTTAAAGGTGCGTTCACGTGGCCTCGTAATTCCTGTAGTTATGGGTTTCTAGCTTGTAAAAAGCGTTCACGTCCTCGTAGAGCTCGTAATTACAGCTTGTAAGCTGGGAGTTTTCTGAAAGCTCCCACATGTACCAAGTGGCCGCTGTACCACCTGACCACTGTAGATTCATTTAGGCGTTGATAGTGGTGCCATGGAACATAATTCCCAGTCCAAGGACCAAAAGGACGTGAACAGCTCCGAATATAACGTCACGTGTTATCTCAAGATTCCGGTTAATACGAGGTGACGTGAATGCAGCGTAAGATTCGAAATGGGAGGGCGTTCATGTGCAATTTATACCTCGTATTTACGATAATTCATAGCACGTGAAGCAGCATTAGTTCACCCAAAAATTAATTTCTGCCATTTATTACTCACCCTCATGTCGTTCCAAACCTGTAAGACCACCGTTCTTCTTCAGAACACAAATTAAGATATTTTTGATGAAAACCGGAGCCTCTAACGGCAGATGCAGTGATGCAATGACTTTATCAATCAGCCATTGGCTCTTTTACTTAGAGGGCGGGACGTATTCCGCCATATTACGTGTAGCAGTTTCTCCCATTCATAAGTAATAGGAGTAAAACATCTTTCTCTATCTATAATCTTTGGTTTAACCAGTAAATAAGACATTAAAAGCATGCAACATCACAGTATAAAGAAAATTCAAAATAAAAGCCCAAACACGACTGATGTCGAAATTTATTAGATATATTGTTAATTGTTAAATTTATAACCAATTCAAAAGCTGCAGAAAAAAGAAACAGAATAAATCACACCATTGTACATTCACTGATATTTCCCCTGATTTTCAAACAAACAAACAATCAGAAAAAGACAGTAAAACAGCATTGTGTAATTCCCCAAGAAAAGATTACAATACATGATTGATTCATCATATCTGAACCCACACCCCCCCGCTAGCCTAAAAGCCCTGTAACGTGTACAAAAGTAAACCACACGATCCGTGAGACTCGAGACAGTATTCTGTAGACATGTCTGGCGAGCAGACGTCAGTGCACTGATTGCTCAATCATGATCTAGAGAACATACGAAAAAGGTAAAATCAAAAACTGACTTCCTCCCATCAGAACGCCAAAGACCTACGAGAAAAGGAGAAACAGGTACGCGATAGCGTCACCTTGATTGCAATGAAGGTGCCGCCGAGGCCGAAGCCCATCGTATGACAAGTTGCAATGATTGCGTGAACATTTGTGGACCTTGAAATGGGAGAGACGTTCTTGTACGCCACATTCAGGCTTGAAAACTATCGCAAATGTGCAACTCTACCTCGACAATCACAATGACACACAGGATCGCAGAAGCACGTTTCAACGCAGACATCAGGCACTAGTTTGCGTGCATCTGCGCAAACTCCAGCCGTCAGCTGTCCATGAAAGCCTAACTATTAAAATAGACACTAATGCACTGGCCACAATATATGATAAAAATCACATCTGTCCGTCCGTCTCCTCTTGAGACGTGGACGGAGAACCGTACACTTTAAAAACCTGTTACTACGAACGAGAAAATAAAACGGGTCAAGTGCAAACAGCAGAGATGCTTTTTGCTAGGCTGGATGATCTGAGCTGGTGCAGGACGGCCAGAGACGAGGAGGACAGGAAGTAGAATTATTCTACATGCACATCCTCACTCAGCTCTGGCCTGGTACAATATAGAAACTATTCAAAGATCAAGCGTTTATAAAGTTTTCCTCTTTGTCCTAAGCATCTGTTGAGGCATCTACACACACATTCAGGTGCAGAGCTCAGGGTTCCCACACCTTCTGACCAACTTTTACAGGCGATCGAAAGAGATTGTAATATTCACTATATAAATATATTAATTGTATAGATACAGTAGTAGCCAAAATTATGGAAGCTTGTTTCCACCAAGCAAAAAAAGGGTAATTGCAACTTTTTATCTCACAATTCTGACTGTTTCTCAGAATTGCGAGATTTAAACTCGCAATTGCAAGTTATGAAGTCAGAATTGCGAAATATAAACTTTAGATTTAAACTTGCAATTGATATAAAGTCACAATTCGAACTTTTTTTTGCAATTTTATCACACAATTCTGAGTTATAAAGTCAGAATTGCATGATACAAAGTCAGAATTGACCCTTCGCCGGGAGTTTGATTGACAGGCGATCTAACCAATCATAACACAGAATTTGCCATTTTGTCTGACAAAGCAGTCAGGAGTTAGAAGACTAACCTCGGTGGACTTGAACTTGAAAAATGGTGTGTATTTACGTCTTTCCACGTTTGAAACAACATTCCTTCTCATGTTCATTCATGTTTATTTGATGCTATAAATTAACTAGTCCATTGCGAGATAGTCACAATTCAAAGATTTTAAAATCGCAGTTGCAAGTTATAAAATCAGAATTGCATGATATAAACTTTTAGATTTAAACTTGCAATTGATATAAAGACGCAATTCAGACTTTTTCTGTGATAAACTCACAATTGCGAGTTATAAAGTCAAAATTATGTGATATAAACATGCAGTGGCAAATTTTAAAGTCAGAATTTGTGAGATATAAACTCGCAATTCTGAGAAAAAAGTCAGTCTATTTTCCCCTAACAATTGGACATTATAACATGCAATTGTGAGTTTATATCTCGCAATTATGAGAAAAAAAAAGTCAGAATTGTGAGATTAAAAAGGTCACAATTACCTTTTTATTTTTTATTTAATGTCAGAAACAAGCTTCCATACAAAAGTGATGTCCGGAGGAGATATTTGCTTTTAATGTTTGATTAAACCATCAAAATATGAGTAAAATATTTTTTATGAGGTTAGAACAAAACACTAAATTGGTTAAGGTATTTATCTGACAAAATTATTAGGCTACAGCTACACGTTTTACTATGCAAACAAGCAAATGCATAGAAAAACAAAAGCTCACATTAATATTTTGTCAGTTCTCTCTTGTTTTTGCATGTGTTCATAATTTCTTTGTATGACAGCCTGGACAAAAATTGTCATGTTTCATTGCATTATCATCACAAATAAAACAATCGACTCCAAGTACAACTGTGAAATATGATTACAAAATCTTATTTTTATAATATAAAGGGTGAAGATGTCAATTTTCCTATGCCGGACATCAGTTTTGGCCACTTACTGTATCTATGCCTTGCATTTCATTAAAGAAAAGTTCTGATGACAACATGTGGCATAATACTGATCAGGGAAAATTTCAGTTTGTCCCTTGCAAAAAATGCGATTACAGTAATGTATTTAATAATACAAGTATTCAGGGCCACTCAAAGATTCAAGCACACTAAAAAAAAAAAATTACAGGCACAAACATGAGCCTCCTGCAATAGAATCTCTTACCGACTGTGCCTGTGTAGTGACAGCTAATTTAAATTTGTTGTCATGACAACACCAGTATTATTTGCATAATATGCGCAAGGATTGCAGAGAAGGATCAGCAAAGCATCATGTCAGTAACCAGAGATTCATCCACCTGGAAAAGTAGTTACACCTCAAAAACTACCATTTTTGGCCTGGTTTACGTGCATTGCTTTTTTAAAAGCACTGAGGGACTAAATGAAATTATTCTCTGCATGCACACATGTAATGAACCGGGACCGAGACTTTTCCAGGCCTGGAAATCACAACATTTCCCTGATATCTCCAGGTTTTCTGTGACCGTGGGAACCCTGAGAGCGTTACAGGTAGATTAGCGATATAAAAGCACTTCGCCTGTCCTAAAGCCACTCTAAAAATAAAAAAGCAGCAGCGATTTGCTCCGGTAATTAGTCTGGATTTTGGAGAGGAGAACCATGTTCATCTGAAGAGTCCTGAGGGGGGGTTGCGTCACATGGTCTCGGAGAACATGGAGACCCTCTCAAAAACAGCCTGAGCTCATGCAAAAGCCACTCGCAGAAATCAATAAATAAATTCTGTGAGGTGGACGTGTGTTTTTGCGCACAAATGTGCATGCCGTGCAAGTAGCATCACACATTTTCCTAGAAAAACAAGACATGATAGGCAGGACTACGCTGATACGACAAATTAAAAACCCTTTTAAAATTAATTAAGGAAGTTAAAGGAACCAAAAAGAAGTGCTTCATCTGCGGGGGGAAAACTAAACACAGACAAGAAAGAAAAGATCTGAACCATTACGAACAGATATAACCAAACAAAAACAAACAAATAATTGGTCCGATGCCTGCCAAAATTAAGTCGATTTTTTCTGAAATAGAATAACACAACCATACAGCAATACTCTGATATTTTCTAAACGTCCTAACAAAGTGGTAATAGTCACTGGATCAACCTGCCTGAATCTAGAAAACAGGTCAAGTCTTGTCCAGCGCAAAATTGTGTGTCCACCCTGTCAGTACTACTGATCATTGTGTCATTCTGCTGTCTGGTGGAGGACGACGGCGCCGCCGCTGGCCGGTTTGTTGGATGCGTTGATGTCTTTCGTCAAGCGTCATCATGGTTGGATTCTTGTAGTTTTGCCTCAGTGTTCGTGAGCAGCACTGGTGCCTCGAACCTGACCAGTTTTACGAAGCTACAGGCGTGAGAGAGAAGACAGTGACCGTTAGGAAGCTTTTTAATGCATGTCTGAATCCAACCAAATAAAAGTAAACATCATTCCACCATCACGTCCTAACCAGGCATGAAGTGATAACGTGAAGCGGCCGATCATGTGACAAACTCTTCGGTTTTAATCCATTTCGTTGATTGGATACAATTTGGTTATAGTGAAATCTCATTGGTCGAAAATCCTGCTGAATATTAAACTCAAAATATAAAAATAAAAGCTAAATCAAAATACTAATACTATAATAGTACAAATAACATAATAGCATAAAAATAACACTGGGTTACTAAGGGTATTACATTTTTTCATTGTTGTAAAATCCTGCTGAATATTTAATATTTTTCTTTGGTCTAAATTCCTGCTGAACATTAAATCAACTTTACGTTTTCTGAAAACATGACTGGTATTTGCTAGAGCATTACTGTGAGCTTGCTTATTTTTAACTAAAATGAAAACTATTAACAATCTTTTTTTTTAATTGAAATGAAACTGGAATAAAATGTAGGCTAAATATTGGATGGAAAACGTACACTTAAAAAACAAACGAATTAGAAATGATGGTTAATGCATTAGCTAACATGAACTAACAAGCAATATTTATTTTACAGCATTTATTATTTTTGTTAATGATAGTTAATAATACTCTTTGTTCACCGTGCATTAATGTTAAAAGATGCAATTTTTGATTTAAAAAAATGTATTAGTAAACGTTTAAAGTGTTTTTCCTTAATTGTAGTAAAGTGTTACCGAAATAAAATGTGTTACCGAAAACTAAAAATAAGTTGATGTACTAAAATGACTAAAACTGACATTTAAGCCAAATAAAAATAATAATAATAATAATAATAATAATAATAATAATAATAAAAAATACAAAAGCAAAGAAAAAAAATTACTAAATCTTAAAATTAAAGTAGACCGAAAAATTAGTGTGGTCAAATCGATTAGTCGCATCTAACAAATGTTTGTTTTTATATGTTTTATTTTATTTTATTTTAATATATATATATATATATATATATATATATATATATATATATATATATTAATTAATCGATTTGACCACAACGTTTTTGTTTTCAGTTAATTCAATTCAATTAACATATATACAAATAAATGTGAATTGAATTGAATAGATACAATTAATTGTGATTAATCGATTTGACTGCACTAATAAAAATAAAAGATCATTAAAAATATTAATACCATAAACACTAATAGTAAAAAAAAAATAATAATACTGGGTTACTAAGGTTATTACTTTTTTTAATACACTATGCTAAGCGGTTTCTAAGTTCATCTTCAAGTCTCTTTTTTTTCACATTTTATCATCTACAAAGTCTAATTGCTTAAGATGTATGATTTGAGGAATCATTCACATTTGTAGCACAAACAATGTTGGGTGATTTACCTACTGAAGTTTATTACTTAAGGTTTGTTTGACTCAATAGCACCAAGTTTGACTAACAATAATAGTGCCTTAGTAAACACTACTAATTACTTCTGATCTGCTGTGTCACATTTTGACACATCTTTGCAGCATTTAGTTTTCATCGTGCCTGGTTAGGACACCGAGTGAATTCAAGACACAGCAGGCGATTTTTTCACACTCACACGTGTACGAACGAACGCACGCACACACGCTCACTCAAATCAAAGAGAGCAGAAACACACGCTCACATGCACAGACTACAAACACACTCTGGAAAAATCAACAAACACAAAAGTGGTGATTAGAAACCAAGAACTCAGTGCAGAGAAGCAGCAATGGAGCGATGAAGAGAAATGAGAAATGAAGGGGGAGGAAAAGAGAGAAAAAAAAGATTGGGCAGAGACGCTTGGAAAGAGCGGCTGAGGAGAGTCTCATCTCTTCCAGATCATTTTACGGCACAGCCAAACGCAGAGGGAGGGAGAATAACACAAATATGAAGCGGCTGTGCTCCATTCTGACTCTCAACAGACGCTGAATTTCTCTCGAGAAGAAAGTCTATAAAATTAACTTCATAACTGCCTTACAGAGACGCTGCAAGATCAACACAAGACTCAAGCAACTCTGAAAGACGCATGACCAGTAAGAAAATAAAGGAATAGTTCACTCAGAAATGAACGTTCTGTCGTCATTTATTCACCCTCATGTCGTTCCAAACCAGAATGAGTTTCTTTCTTTCTAAAGAAACATTCAGGCTGCTCATTTCAATACAATGAAAGTACAATACAATGATAGCAGTTCATACAACACATGCACTATATTACAAGCCATCTGAATTCATGTGACATGAGAAGAACCAACTGAAATCTAGGTGTTTATTCACTGAAAACATCTCAAATCGCTTTTGCACTTCCATATTTGAATATGCAAATGACATTTGAGAGTGAAATTACATTTTGGTATTGTAGTTTCAGAAGACTTCAAGTCCCCCTGTAGTCAATAACTGTATCCCTTAAAACTCATCTTTGATCACCAAAATTTAAACGTTTTTTTTCCTGTGGAAAAAAATGTCTTCATGCCTTAAAATAGCTTGAATGTAACTCTACACCCTTGATTCATTTAGTAGACACAGATCTATGAATATGCTAATTAGCCCCATCCCCATTCGCTCATGCCAGCTTAGAGATCCACTCGGTCAACTTACTGAGGTAAACGCTGCACAATGGTATCGCTTTTTACAACGTCGGACACATAGCGGTAATTAATATGATTAGCCTTTTGCTTGACTATGTAATCAAACAGCTAATAAAGTGTTGCTAACGCTATAAACTACCAGGGCTCTACAGTGCGAGCATTTCATTCGCATTTGCGACTAAAACTTCTTAAATGGTATAACAAACGTCTGATCATTTTAAGAGGTTTTCAATTTGGTTATGGAAAAACAGCGACCTAATATGACTATTAGGGCCCTATTTTAATGATTTAAGCACATGGCACAGGTGCACTTGAGCGTGTCCGAATCCGCTTTTGCTAGTTTGATGACAGAAAAAATGGTTGGGGAGCCAGGTGCATTGTCCAAAAGGGTTGTACCTAGTTTCTTAATGAGTCATGGGTGTGTTTTGGGCAATAAAACCAATCAGAGTGTCATATCCCATTCTCTTTAAAAGCCATGTGCGCTTGCACCATGAAAGATTCGCTATTTACATGGTGGAATATAGACACCCTCAACCTGACGAGTCAGTTTAAATACATGTGTATTGTCATGATTGCTTAAATAATTAGCCAATTTCATTCATCATTACTGCAAATAGGTAATTCTGATACATGCAATGACTATCCATTAGGACTGCGCCATTGACTTTAGAGCAGGCAAAATAGCAATACGCCAACAATGCACCTGAACACACCTCGTTTTCTGACCAGCATGCCCATGGGCGAACAGTTGGGTGCGAGTGCATTTGCTATTTAAACAACGTGGCGCTGAACGTGAAAATGATAACTGCGTCGGGCTGAAACTAGCAAAAAACACTTGCGTCGCAGCTGGTGTCGCATTGCGCCGGGTGTATCATAGGGCCCTTAAACTTTAAAAGGTAATTATTTAATTAAATAAATAACATTGATGAGAAGAGCATGATGGAACGAGCGAAGGAGACGTGCTGAATGAAAATGCACATTCGCTCTCTGACAGCAGATGGCGCTGATGGAACAGAAGAAATGTAAATGGATAGTGCTAATATTCAGTTATTTTTATGTCTAATTTTATTGGCGCTTACTTGAATTATGTTTCTGTTTCACAAAGTATTTGAGGAAAATTGAGTTGGCATTACTTAAGGGTGCATGTCGAAGACGTAAAGTCTATTTGGTCAAACGAAAATTAGAGGAGTTCAAAATACTTAGAAGTCTGATGCAAATAGCTGTCTCAATTTGTGTATTGTTTTATTGTAAATTTAAATGTTGTTTTTATTGTAAGAAAAAAATTATTACACCTGCTGGGAGGACAACACTTTATTCGAACCTAATTCAATACGCGATACCATATAGGCTACCACGATAAAAGCTTCAGCAATTATCGTAAAATGAAATTTTGATACCGTCACATGCTTGTATATACAGTTTAAAGTAGGACTATAAATAATTACACAATTATTAAAAAGTTTGAAGCAGAAATATTTAAAAACCTTGTATTCTCCTTATATTGTCTCTTTATATCGCCTTATATTTACACACATTTGAAATATTTGCACAAAGTTACATTGGTGCATCTCTATGTAAAATAAAGCACATAAATCATATAAACTACTTTTAAGTTGCTTTTTCAGAACTTGATATGCTTTCATTGTATGGAAAACAAATGTGGAGATTCAAAACATCTTCATGGAAGAAACTAAGTCATATGGAGTCGTTTGGAATGACATGATGGCAAGTAAATGACTATGTTTGCATGCACCAACCCATTAAGATGAGAATAATGGAAAAGAAAAAGAAGGCCATTGCAGCTGCTCCTGTAAACATCGCAACCTGCCTCCATTTAGACAGAAGATCAACAACTCGACAGAAGAACGCTGCATTTGGAAGCTACAGCCATTGGCCGCCACACTTGCTTTAAACATCAAGAACGCCTAAAAAAACTCTTTTACCTTTCAACTGGAGTCTAAAACCATTAGAACTTGCAGATGAGGCTTTTTCAAGGAGCTGCAAACACCTGCTTTTAATTTGAGCCGTTGAGGCACTATTTTCCTCTGGCCTGAGGGAAAGTTATTGGGCGGTTCAGCCAAGAGTTTGTCTGAAATGACTAACACTTTTACTCGGGTTATGTTCGCACACACGTCAGCTGAGAGGAGAGCACCAGAAGAAAAGTTAGTTGTGGTTAGCTGAAATGGAGGCAGCGAAGTGATGGATTAGTGGGTGGCGGCGGCGAATGAAAAGGACGAGAGAAAGAAAGAGCGACGGAGCGGCTGCCTTTCCTCCCGTACGACTTACGGAGTCTCTCCACCTGCCTTGTGTTACTAAAAAGGATTCGGCTACTCTTCGGCTGCTGTTGTGCCTCGTACGGTTCCCTTTTGACGCATCTAGAAACAAAATATGCCGTTAGGTGCGATCTTACCACTTACTGGCGTCCACCTGGAAGGAAAGTGTCAAGAAACATCAAAATATGCAATAGCAGAACATGAAAGCATATCTGAGTGAATGCAGGTAGAAATGGCCAAGTCATATATTTTTTTATGGCAATCAACCCACCTACTGAAGTCTCTATATAATAAGCTTGGATTTGAGAAGGTTTTTTTTTTTTTACATAAAAAATTACAAACTTCACCAGATCTTATGCAAAGTTTCTATGGAAGCTTGTTTCCGCCGTGAAATAAAAATAAAAAAGGTAATTGCGACTTTTTATCTCACAATTCTGACTTTTTTTTCTCAGAATTGAGATATATACAGAATTGTGAGTTATAAAGTCAGAATTGCAAGTTATAAATTTAGAATTGCAAATTTTAAAGTCAGAATTCCATAATAAGGGTTATGAACTCGCAACTGTGAGAAAGTCCGAAATGCGAGTTTATATCGCAATTCTGAGAAAAAAAGTCAGAATTTTGAGATATAGTTAGAATTATAAAGTCCGAAATGCGAGTTTATATCGCAATTCTGAGAAAAAAAGTCAGAATTTTGAGATATAGTTAGAATTATAAAGTCTGAAATGCGAGTTTATATCGCAATTCTGAGAAAAAAAGTCAGAATTTTGAGATATAGTTAGAATTATAAAGTCTGAAATGCGAGTTTATATCGCAAATCTGAGAAAAAAAGTCAGAATTTTGAGATATAGTCAGAATTATAAAGTCAGAATTGCGAGTTTATATCGCAATTCTGAGAAAAAAAGTCAGAATTTTGAGATATAGTTAGAATTATAAAGTCTGAAATGCGAGTTTATATCGCAAATCTGAGAAAAAAAGTCAGAATTTTGAGATATAGTCAGAATTATAAAGTCAGAATTGCGAGTTTATATCGCAATTCTGAGAAAAAAAGTCGGAATTTTGAGATATAGTAAGAATTATAAAGTCAGAAATGCGAGTTTATATCGCAATTCTGAGAAAAAAAGTCAGAATTTTGAGATATAGTTAGAATTATAAAGTCCGAAATGCGAGTTTATATCGCAATTCTGAGAAAAAAAGTCAGAATTTTGAGATATAGTTAGAATTATAAAGTCAGAAATGCGAGTTTATATCGCAATTCTGAGAAAAAAAAGTCAGAATTTTGAGATATAGTTAGAATTATAAAGTCAGAATTGCGAGTTTTAAAGTCAGAATTGCGAGTTATGAAGTCAGAATTGTGAGAAAGTCAGAATTGCGAGTTTATATCACAATTCTGACATTGTAACATGCAATTCTGACTTTAAATCTCGAAATTCTGACTTTTTTTCTCAAAATTGTGATATAAACAATTCTGAGCAAAGTCAATTGTGAGTTTATATCTCACAATTCTGAGAAAAATTTTGAGATAATCAGAATTGCATGATAAAAACCTCGCAATTGCGAGAAAAAAAGTCAGAATTGTGAGATATAAACTGGCAATTACCTTTTTTATTTTTTTATTTAGTGGCGGAAACAAGCTTTCATAAGTTTCAGTACTGCAAAAAAATAATTAAAATAAAAAAAATATAATTTTTCAAATAAATAAAACCAATTTCTATACTGTAATACAGTAATAATCATGCTATCTGGAAAATATATATATTTAAATTAAAAAACAACAAATTGTACAACAATTGTACCTTAATGTAAATGTGATAAATAAAAGAATACTTGTATAAATATATTTTTTTTTTCACATTACAAGCTACTTATTATTGGGGAATGGCATCAATTTTGCATATCAGAATACAAAAAAAAATAAATTTGAATGGTCCAAAAATATGCTTTATTCTCTTTAATTTAGGGAGAAATATGATGCATTCATGACCGTTTTCATGAGATTCACCTACTTAACAGCGAAGAGGCACTGAATGGGTTAACGTTGACATAATCCTCACTGGAAACATATTCACCATCATTTCCATAAAAGAGGTTTTGAAAAAATATATACTCTGGAAGGTTTTTGTAAAGCACGGCAAAGCCAAAGCAAACTTGATTCGTCAAATATTAGTCCAAATACATACTTTCTGCTTGGCAACCGGATAGTAGCAGTGTAAAAAACTATTTGTTTAATATAAAGTTTTACTACATATACTGCTTGTTTTATAAACGCCAGCCCTAACAACTGAAGGCAATTACAGATTAACCGGTTAGGAGAAAGATATAACTCGTAATGTGACTGATGGGTTGACGGTTAAAGAATCACTTTATTGGTCTTGGCCAACCGTCGCTTGAGAATAAAACTAATAAGCGGCTACGCCTTCGGGATTTGGATGAGAATGTATTGATCGATATTTCCCAGGCAGTGAGGAGTTTGTGGTTTTCCTTGGCTGCATGCTGAAAGCGATCACAGAGCGTGTCAGAGTTTGGAGAGACTGCGTGCCGTTGGATCATCATATTTACTGGGTAGAGGAAAGAATCTGGGCCAAATACTATACACTTGAGCTGGGATGCGTTCAACAAAAACACAACTGAAAATAGAGAATATGTGTGCGCTGCCAGCAGTGACCAGCGGTAAAAAAAAACACAATATAGCTCAAATCTGTAACCCCTTCAATAGCATCCAGAAGTCGATTTAAATTCAGTTAATTAGGTCTACAGTCCAATAATGACCCCTAGTGCTAATATCACAGGTAGTTATGTTTTATTCAACATATAAACGCCCACATTACGCTATAAAATGTGTCCAGATGTGCACTGAAGGATGATAAATGTACAGGTTGCACATGTATATATGCTTTAGCTCAGTGTTTCTTGCAATAGCGCATTAATCCATTGCTATTTATGCAAATAATATAAAAAGCCAACAACTCTATTGCCATAATTTGTTGTAAATCATTATTTTCAAAATGAGCTGTAATTTTATTTAGTTTGAGAAGTTTGTGACACTTAAATCAGGCTAATTATATACATAAAAAAAATACTAAATTCCATTTTTGTGACACTAGAGGCACAGAAATGACACTCTACACCTTTAAAGACATTCATAAATAAACCAAAATGTGGAAAGAATAGCGTTTCATGATCTGGACTGCTGGGAATAAGGAGGTCTGCCAAGGATGGGTGGGAGCAAATGCAATGGAGGAAAAACTATACGTGCTTCAGACCATAATGTCATTATTCTCACCTCTTCCAGCTCTCGCTGCGTCTCCGCCTCCATCCTGCGGATGTCCTCCATGGTGAGCTCCACCCAGTTGTCAATCCAACAGAAGAGCTGACGGTGGAAGTTGGTGAAGATTCTCTTCTCTTGCTGCAAATGCAGATGAAAAACAGTCTGTGTTATTGCAAAGGATTGGAAGAATTAAGTTATCAAACTCACAAATCTCATTTAAATTTGAGATGCATCACTCCAGGTTTGATGTCAATGAGGAGACACATAAGAAACAAATGCTTGATAACATTAGTGCAACACCAAAAGGGTCTTATTATGCTTTTTTACATCTTTCTTTAGTGTAATGTTGCTGTTTGTGCATGAAAAAGCTCTGCAAAGTCCCTTCAGTGGGAGTTATTCTCTGTATCAGTGCGTAATGACAACACACTGCTCCAGCCGACCAATCAGAACACAGTGTGCTTTTCAGAAGCATGAAAACCTGTTCTAGAAGAGCCCAAAAACATCACCAAGACTTAATAGGTCCCTTTAAGTGAAAGTGAGTGCTAAGGCAGAAGGGGACATTTTCACTGAACAATAACTTCAATTTCAGTCTATTCAAGACTCTATAATGTAATATAATATGGGCGCCCACATGAAAAAGAGCAATCTAGACCAGTAAGTATCTCTTTTTGTGTCCCATACATGATTGGAAATAGGGGTGGGCGATATGGCAAAAATATCACATCATGTTTTTGTTTTTGTTTGTTTTTTTTTTCCAGGAAAAAAAATCACAATTCATGTTGGTTTTACTATTTTGCAAGTGACTGCAGTACAGCTAAACTAATTTCCCTATTTTAAAAATGTAGCATTTAGTGTTGTCACGATACCAAAATTTTGACTTCGATACGACACCCAACTTAAATATCACGATACCGATACTTAAACGATACTATGGCAAAAACCTAAAACAGCAGGAAATAACATATGACAGAACTTCTTTCTTCACCAGTGTGCAAGCTGATAATTCTGGATTTGTGCTTCATTGCCATGAAGTTAGAGTTAGCTTTAATATAATTTTTAATGTTTATTATTTTCATGCTTAATAAAATTGTAAATTATGTGCTATTATGTTTTTTTCCCGTTTTTTTATACATGTAGGTATTTTTGACAGTAAGATTATTGTAAATATTAGATTACTGTAAATAATTAGAGCAATGTTATTCAAGCATAAATTGGTTTAAAATAACCGTAGCCTATATACCTTCACATATTTATGTATTTTTAAATGAATTTTATTTTTGCAACCAAAAATCACTTATTAAACTTACACTCAATAATACACCTCTTTGTGGAGGTCTGCTTGCACGAGTAAAATAAATAAATAACACTCATTTAATGTTTGAGAGCATAAACATAATGCTGGTATCACACTAACCTGCCGCTCTTTAATTTCTTTGTACAAATCGGGATGTTTGTCGGCAAGATGCTTTTGACTCCCTTCGCTTGCGTTATTTTGTAACATCTTTTGCAGACGGGCTTTGTGGTGTCCGTGGGCTTGCATTGTACGCAAAATAATGCCATATTTCGCTTCATGCATCTGCTTTCTCAACAATTTGTGCACGGTCTGCAAGAGCACCTGTATTTGCAACCATACCTCTCGTTTCTTCACCATAAAAGCCGTTGCGCAGTTGAGAGGAATAAAGACGCACGCAATAATGTGCTTTAGAAGCAGCGCACTGCCCCCTGCTGTCGCACATTAGGAAATACGGCTGGCACTCAAAGTACCGGTACTAATAAAATGAAGAACCGGACCGTTTTTAAAAGCAGGGTATCGCGATACCTTTCTAGTACCGGTATATCGTGCAACACTAGTAGCCTTACAAGGTTACAAAATATAAAAGAAAAAAGAATGACAGAACATTTAGGCCAAAGTAGGGGTGGGCGAAGGTGAAAATATTTATTTCATTATTTCATCTTTCTTATTATTAAAAATAAGAACAAAGATGCACATTACAAATACAGACATTTTAATCATCCACGATCAAAAATCGTGATACCGCTCACGCCTAATTGGAAAAACACACGGGTGAATAAATGATAAAGTTGCTTTTGAAAGTTGCGATTGTTACCTTGTGGATGAAGTTTTCTATTTTGGTTTGAAGGCCCCACCACTTGAACTTGACAGTGACTAGTTTGTACGCACACATACGAGGGGCGTCTGGCTTAGCCAAGAGCTCTTTCTGTTCAGGGAGAAATCACACAAGATCTTCATATAGAACAGAGTTAATGGGGAAATTAAATGCCTGATGAATTAATTAATTTAATACAGCCACTCACTTTCCAGTCCGGTCCTAAAGGTCCTCGGCCTGTTTTCTCTGAGTGAAAGATTTCTGGGTCCTCTTGTGGTTTATAATCCTGAGAAAACAAAAATTTGGATCACTCATATTTCCTTTATGGTTAAAGGTGCCCTAGAATTAAAAATTGAATTTACCTTGGCATAGTTGAATAACAAGAGTTCAGTACATGAAAATGACATACAGTGAGTCTCAAACTCCATTGTTTCCTCCTTCTTATATAAATCTCATTTGTTTAAAAGACCTCCGAAGAACAGGCGAATCTCAACATAACACAGACTGTTACGTAACAGTCGGGATCATTAATATGTACGCCCCCAATATTTGCATATGCCAGCTCATGTTCAAGGCATTAGACAAGGGCAGCCAGTATTAACGTCTGGATCTGTGCACAGCTGAATCATCAGACTAGGTAAGCAAGCAAGAACAACAGCGAAAAATGGCAGATGGAGTGATAATAACTGACATGATCCATGATATCATGATATTTTTAGTGATATTTGTGAATTGTCTTTCTAAATGTTTCGTTAGCATGTTGCTAATGTGCTGTTAAATGTGGTTAAAGTTACCATCGTTTCTTACTGTATTCACGGAGACGAGAGTCGTCGCTATTTTCATTTTTAAACACTTGCAGTCTGTATAATTCATAAACACAACTTCATTCTTTATAAATCTCTCCAACAGTGTGTAATGTTAGCTTTAGCCACGGAGCACTATTAAACTCATTCAGAATCAAATGTAAACATCCAAATAAATGCATGCATGCATGCAGTATGCATGACGAACACTTTGTAAAGATCCATTTTGAGGGTTATATTAGCTGTGTAAACTTTGTTTAGGCACTGTTTAAGGCAAGCGCGAGCTCCGTGGGCGAAGAGCGCGAGCATTTAAAGGGACCGCAACCTGAATCAGCGCATTTCTAATTATGCCCCAAAATAGGCAGTTAAAAAAATTAATTAAAAAAAATCTATGGGGTATTTTGAGCTGAAACTTCACAGTCACATTCAGGGGACACCTTAGACTTATATTACATCTTGTAAAAAAACGTTCGATGGCACCTTTAATATTTCTTCACATTGCTTTGGTTAAGTGGTCTTAGAAGTAATTTCAGAGATGTATATTAAATTATATAAATCATATATCAATTAATCACACAAAAGATGACAAGGAACGTTAGGAAAGAAAAATGCGTTTCTCTATTGTCAACTAAAACCTGCTCAAAAAGTCGCCAAATGTCACTAGATGGCGTAATACGCTAATTAGCACAAGTGAAATCATATTTCATGACCAACACTTATGAAGAGACGGCGCCAACTCCTGCGAAGACCTCAGAAGATGCAACATGCACATTCCCAAATTTCTATATATCCTAATTATTGTTGCTGTATTTCATTTTTCCAGGAGCTCATTGCTTCTACCTTAAAATTAAATGCTAACAGTGTTTGTAAATTAATTGCACAAATTATTACATTATTTGCTAACTGCATTCTTCTAATATTGTAATTTTGACATGCATTCTCTGTAAAGCTGCTTTGAAACGATATGTATTGTGAAAAGCGCTATACAAATAAATGTGAATTGAATTGAATTGAATATTTACATATTTAAATAATTATGATTTTCTGTTTTTGTAAGAAGTCTCTTCTGCTCACCAAGGCTGCATTTATTTGATCAAAAATACAGTAAAAACAGCAAAATTATCAGTTTTCAACACTGAATTTCAACATTGATAATAATCAGAAAGGTTTCTTGAGCAACAAATCAGCATATTAGAATGATTTCTAATGAAGGATCATGTGACTAAAGAGTGTAATGATGCTGAAAAGTCACTAAACGTGTCTGAAAAGTCAGCAACAACACGTTATCTTAAAAACACCTTCCCCACCACCTCCAGTTTGGGAATTCACAACATTTCCATCTTTTTCCCACCTTCCATCTTTTTGCACATACTCGCACTCTACCTTTTAATCTCTCAAACCTCGGCAGAGTACCGTGAACATATGGGAATGAGGATTAACCTGAACCAGGACTGATCCACTTAACTAATTAAAGATACAAAGCATAAAAGTGCTCAGGCCTGAGAAGAGCAGTCACTTCAGATAACATCAGATAACCAGTCCACTCACCACAACGACGCTGGACTCCAGTCAAACGGACACAGCTGTATTTATGGAATCGGCACCGAGCCAGAATGAGCTCACACGGAAACGAATTTGGATTTATTCAAAGCAGCTGATGTTTGATGCGATGTGCGTGTCTGCTAGTGTACAGCACCGGCAGCTAGATTGTTTGTTCTTGAGGATTGAGTTTAGCGTCTGCAGCTTCAAACAGACTGTTTTTACCAGTTTGTGCAGTAAATCTGCTGCTTAGATAGAGTAAAGATAAAGAGCCTTCTTGGTAAACTAGTGAACCTTGAGTAATGCAGGTTAGAAGGGCAATGGTCCACACACTAATGTCACGTCACCCTAATCCAGTCTTATGTAACACACCAGCTAAAGGCTGAATCACAGATCACACACAAGCCAGCCTAAATAGCAGGCGGGATAAGGATTAGCAAGTCCCAAATCACAGCACACTGAAAATAGTTTCAAAGTACACATCATTTGTGCATGTTTTAGGATAATACTGCCTCTAAATTCTTGTGCTGCAGGTGGAGGAATCCATGCTTTTGTATGCAACTAATGGATAATTACATTAATTTAGATAATTTAGATAACAGTATGCAACAAAGGGGACTGTGGTATCAAGACAATTTTATTATGTATAGTATAGTAGTTTGGGGTGCGATGAGATTTCATTGATCACGTGACAAGGTTAAGTGACAAGACAATGATTTTACAGTGCTTGAGTATTGTTGTCTTTTACGGCATATGATAATTCATATTCAGAAAGTAGAACTGAAATGACATTCATTACAAGATGATTAGTAAAAACATTTAAAATGCATATATTTTGTCATTGAGGATTTCTTAAAAATACTGTGTAAAAAAAGTCATCCCGTCTCCTGAGTCTCGTCACAACCCTAATAGTAGCATTATAGTGATATATAGTATGATATTTATTATTTAAGTATGATTTATGATATATAGTGTTGTAGTAGTATCTTGCTAGATATTCGGAGTATTTGCTTTTCCATTACCAGCAAAGTACGTATAGTTTGGGATCTGACATTTTTTAATGATTTAAAGTCTCTTCTGCTCATCAAGGCTGAATTTATTTTAAAAAAATACAGTAAAAATAGTAATATTGTGAAATATTTTTATCATTTAAAATAAGAGTTTTCTATGTGAATATATTTTAAAATGTAATTTATTTCTGTGATCAAAGCTGAATTTTCAGCATCATCACTCCAGTCTTCAGTGTCACATGATCCTTCAGAAATCATTCTAATATGCTGATTTGCTGCTCAAGAAACATTTCTGATTATTATCAATGGAATATTATACAAAACATAAATTCTACTTGAATTTGCAAGTTGTCTTTTGACAAAGAGACTCAGTTATTTAGTAGATGCTTTTATCCAAAAGTGACTTACAAATGAGGAACGTCACATGCAATTAGTGGAAACCAAAGTTCTAATGTGAAAACAACCTTATGCATTTGCAGCAAGAGGCAGGGTTATGCAAATTACAGTTACCACTGATTGGATATCAATATTGGATGACCAGCAGGGATGGACAGTTAGCATTATATTTAAATTGGGAAATATTATAGAAACACACAAAGAACATGTGCAAACAATGCAAAGCGTTTCTAGATTGATGGAAAGTGAACTCACTCCAGGTTCAACCTGAGACCGATCAGCTATATCGATATGCACGACCTCCACTGTCTTCCATGTGGTTGGGTCCAGATCATGTACCTGGTAAAGGGCACAAACAAACATATCAGCCTGAGCATGATGTTACAGATGCATTCAAAGCATCAAATCACAAAGAAACGTCTTACTCACATTATCTACAGAGCCCGTGTCAGGTTTGTGCCACGTTTCTATTTTAATCATGAAGTCATCTTTCATGTATTCGTTCTGAGGAGAAGAAGCAGTGATGTTTATGTTCATGTTTTGTCACAAACAGCAGCATGACTTCACTTAAAACTGTGGTTTAGCAGTGCATGCAATGCAAATATCATGATCTGATTGGCAGTGCATGTTTCTAAAAAGGTCCAACAACTTCAGAGAGATTCAAATGTGTGTTTTTAAGCTGGCTTTAATGCTGGAGGGAATTTATAGCCAGAAAATGGGAAGTGTAGATTCACAGTGTTTGCAAAACATATTCAGACACTTAAACCACACTTAAAAGTATAAATGTCATTGCATGCAATGAAAAAAAAAAATCATCAAAAAGAGCGATAGCACATGTGCACTTCACAATCCAAAAAAATTGACAAAAACAAGTTTGAAATAATAAACAATAAAATATAAAGACATGCAGATTCAGACATTTGATCTGATGCAATGACATTCACACATTTATAAGCGTGTCTGATAACGTTTAGGTCACTGTGTCATTTTACTCTCTTTAGAAAAGTCTCAATGACTCAATCAAAAGCAAATAGACAACTTTTCCATTAATTCAAATTGCAGGCCCTTCATAGTAAATAGTCATGCACTAATAAGTGTTTAAGGTGTAAACTAGTTATAATGACAGCTAGTTTTCGTACTTACAGTCACAACTGAAGAGAATGGAGCAGCATGCAAAAATAAAAGAAGAAAAAAATAATCAGGTGACACAGAAAACATTCATATTTCCACTGTCAAAACAGACCAATACAAATGACTCAAGAGTCTAAGGCCTGAAACATACTCTGAATACATAAATGCAAACCATAATAGAGTGCAACAGTCGGGGTCCGGAAGTAATAACTCCATTTATTTTCTCCATAGAGAAATTGATTTTTAACGATAATATATAAACCTTTAAAGACAGCCTTACTGTGAGCTACGAGGTTGTTAATTGATGGTATTTGCTTATGTTGAAACCATCAGTCAGCATCACGTCAATGTATTTTTAAAATAATTGTTTAACAGTGGAATTTGTGGTGAAAAACTACATTACCCATGATGCTGTACAGAAAATTCCACCAATCAGAGTGTCAAGACAAGTGAAATGCAGACAGACAGACAGATGGTTAGATAGATAGATAGATAGACAGACAGACAAAGAGACAGATAGTTGTTTTATATTTCTCCATCATTGCTGTTTGCAATGCTTTATGGGATTGTAGTTCTTTCCCTCACTGAAGCAGTCAAGTACACAGTCTTTCTTTTTAAATACTTTTTTGCTTCGAATCAAAGTTTGTAATGTTGTCGTAGCTGGTTGCCTTGATTCATGGCTTAGAATGCTTTAATGAAAGACTTTTGTTAAATCCCTATGGGAGAATTGAATGGAAAAAAATACTTCCGGAACCAACACTGCTGAAAAACTGGGTACTAATGCACTTTATAGCTATAAAATACATCAGATGTCAGTTCATAATGCAAATCGAGTGTGCACTGCGTTCTCAGTGTAGCGGATATAAACTCTTTCAGGTCAGCTGCGTTGTTAGTTGTTTAACTAACATATTTAAATGTTTATAGGAAGCTACCTGAATAACAACATCCTTTAGTAGGGCCCTATGATTTCCGCAATCATGTAATCCAGTGATAAAAATGGAATTTACTGTATAGCGCAGAATTTTGCAGTCTTTACGGCAACCTGTCAAAATAAAAGTTCGGTTTAACTTTAAGAAATTATGACAGAAATATATTATTGTTTTACAGTAGAATTTAGCTACATCTCAATTCAATAATAATACTAACACTAATAACAATAATATTAATAAATTAATAAAACTTTATTTTTTAAGGAATCAATTTTTTAACAGTAAAAATCTGTACTTTGTTGGCCAAAAAAAGTTTGTTTTTTGTCATATGATTGCCAGGAAAATTAACAATCTTTTATGCCTTCATTTTATTGCCAGAAAAATTAAAATATTCAACACAGAATTTCTGAAAAAAACAAAAACAAAACATTTCATAGCAATGAAAAAAAAATGCTTTGATTATTAAAATTTAATCAAACCATTAAAATGGAATCCAGAAAACTTAAAACAGAAAACATAATATTTGGTAAAAAAATAAAACTGATTTTGAGAAAAAAATAAAAAATATTTCCTAAGGCCCTGA
Source organism: Ancherythroculter nigrocauda (assembly GCA_036281575.1). Lineage (NCBI taxonomy): Eukaryota > Metazoa > Chordata > Actinopteri > Cypriniformes > Xenocyprididae > Ancherythroculter > Ancherythroculter nigrocauda. The sequence continues at coordinate 362,890 of VTFQ01000499.1, read as the reverse complement.
TAAACTTTTAATAAATTGTTAAATTGTATAAGTTTCATGATTTATTAATTAATTAGTTAGACATGCTTTTTGATTATTAAATTTTAAATTTAACAATTAAAATGTAGTCCAAAAAATAAAAACAGAAAAAAAACAGAATCCAATTTGGAAAAAAATAAAACGGAATTTGAGAAAAAATAAAATTTGGATTTCATAGTGCCCTACTTTAGTAACAATTCTTTAGCAGAGTATTCATATCTGTGTTTGCGTACTTGCAGAGTATGTTTTTGGCCTAATTCTTCACAAATGTGAGAACTTCATGAAACAATCAAAAACATTGTATACGCATGACGTCTGTCCCAATATGTAATTCATTACATATTGTCATATGTAGTAAAAATATGATAGTGACGGATTGTGCGGTATAACGGATGAAAAGGTTTTCCACTCACTTGTGCGGCAGTATGGATAAGCATTCCAGGCCTTTTCGTGGAAAACTAACGCCCCCTCTGGTGCGATCATCTTCACAAAGCCCGGCACTTTACTGAACGAACACAAAACACAAGAGGGCTGAAGCAAAGCCAGAGGAATTATTTACAGCTCTGCGTTAAGTTGAATGGTTTGTTATATAATGGGATGCTGCGTGTCACATCTGACAATACTTTTATAATGCATCATATATAAAGGCTTTAAGTGTTATTAAAAAAAAATCACTTGACAATAATATTAAAGTTTGCTGAACTTTGCGTACAGAATAAACCGAAGTCGTTGACCTCCTTTTTACCTCTTTAAATGGTAGATTTTGTGTGTGTATTGTCCCTTCTCGCCCTCCTTCTCATACGGTTCGTTCTTCAGCACTTCAATGCCCTCTCCACCACCCGTCTCGTTTTTACTGGCCTCAGCCACCGAGAAAAGCTGCCCGACTTGATACTGCAGAGAGCAAAGAAACAGGTGAGGTTTAAAAGATCAGACGGTACAGATGATCAGTGCATAACCACACTTTAAGAGGCCCTATTATGCACTTTTACAAAGTCTTGATGTTGTTTTTAGGCTCTACTACAACAGGTTCATGCCTGAATGTTGCTTATTCTCCTCATATTCTCCATTGTTGCAGCTCCTCTCTTCCCAGTCTGTCAGTAACGCTCTGTTTACTTCCTGTCTCTATGAAGCCCCTCCTTCTGAAAAGCATAATGTGCTCTGATTGGTCAGCTGGAGCATTGTGTTGTGATTGCTCGAGTGCTTTGAGCGTGTTTGGGAAATGTCCCGCCCCTTACCATAACCGCCAGTTTCAACACATTACTAACTAACTCAACCAGGCCCCGCCCCTTTATTCTGCGTATGAATTATTTAAATGAGGAATATTGTGACGTGTTCATTCCCAGAAGAAAACTCAAGACTACAATGGAGGCGTTTCAGGAAGTTGAGAAACAGTGACACTGATATAGAGAAGGACCTTTTTCATGCTCAAATAGCAACATTACACACTAAAGTCAGATGAATATGGAAAAAAACATAATAGGACCCCTTTAAGTCATTACCAAAATCAAAGATGATTCTGAACCGTATGAAATCAAAAATTGGGAGTTTGGTCCAGAGTTACTTGTTACTTAAAATAAAAACTGAAAATATATAAAAAAAACATTTATTTTAACTTGTACTAAAATAACTAAAATTTATAGAAACTATACAGACTATAAAATTTACAAAAACACAACTAAAATGAAAAAGGAAAAAATAAAAATGAAAACTAACTCAAAAATATTAATCTAAAATGTCAATGATACTAAAATAACACTTAGATGGTTAAATCACTTACTAAAATAGCCCTTGTCTTTGAGGTCATCTATATGCTAGTACACTCCTAAAAAGTCCTCTTGGAAAAGAGATTAACAAGAGGTGTTTTTTTGCTTTTTTTAATCTTACCTGGTAAAATAAGGTAAACATCATAATTAAAGAGAGACTAGCAGTCTTACATGCATGAATACACAAACCCTACAGACTTCATATAGGAAACACTCGGATCAGCATCTGGGGAATTAAACAGCTCTCGTATAATTAAAATATGCCCCTTCGAGCAGTTTCAGATATTCAGACGAAACTCTGCATTGTGTGACTGATTGATGCCTTAAAGGGACATTAGAGCAAAACCAGTTTAAGAAAAGGCAAACAGGGAACTGCCGTAGATATATGCATGAATAGTTAGGCTAGGCTTCGGACCAGGGTTATTATAGTAAACTAAAATGGAAAAGATCTTTAAAAAAAAAATATATATATATAAAATTATTTTATATAATATAAATAAAAATTATATATAATAAAAATAAATAAAAATAATAATATATAAATATATATTTATTTATGTATTTTATATAATTTAAATAAAATTATCTATAATAAAATAAATAAAAAATATAAATATAAATAAATACAATAAATATATAATAATTTTATATATAATATAAATAAAACATATTATACACAATAAATATAAATAAAACTTAAAATAAAAATAATAATATATAAATATATATTTATTTATGTATTTTATATAATTTAAATAAAATTATCTATAATAAAATAAAAAAATATATAAATATAAATAAATAAAATAAATATATAATAATTTATATATAATATAAATAAAAATATTATATACACAATATATATAAATAAAACTTATAATAAAAATAAATAAAAGTAATAATATATAAATATATATTTATTTATGTATTTTATATAATTTAAATAAAATTATCTATAATAAAACAAATAAATAAAAAGCAACATTTCTTGTTTTCATTTAGTTTAACTTGATGGACAAAAATAACTTTGCTATTTTATAACATTTATAAAAATGAAATAAAAATGAAAAGTAGACATTAAAAAAAAAAAACACACATGACAAAAACACACAACAAAACTATTAAATTAAAATAAAATTTAATTACATTTATTTTCATAAAATTTTTACTTTAATTAAAATAAAAATGTAAAATACAAAAATTAATTCAAAATCTGAAAAAAAAATAAAATAAAAAAACCACTGCTTTAGACGGTCTATTTAAAATCAACATTTCTCATGCGTATTTCAACATCTTGGAATTTCTCACTGAGCTTGTTGCAATGATTCTGGGCTTGCATTCTAAGTGATGAGTGCAAATTTGATGTCATAACATAGATACACTGTATCACCCTTAAAAGAAAAAGTTCTAAATAGAATCTTAAATCTTAAAATTTCTTTCAGGCACTTCATATAGAGAACCTTTTATGGGTTCACATCATGGGATCATTTTAAGGTTAGTTTTAATTAATAAAAAAAAAAATGAATTAAATAGCTTGTGAACAGACATTTTCAACTAGAAAAACAGTAAGTTAACCATTAAACATTAAAGTATATAATGCAATAATTTAAGGCATTTCTCCTTATAAAAATCTTTTTGGCATAAAGAGTTCTTGAAAATTGAGAAAGAACCCTAGAGTTCCATATAGAACCCCACTGAACCTTTTATTCTAGAGTGAGGAGCTCACTGTGTTTTGGAACAGAGCCATAAGAGTGTGTTTTTCTGAAAGAGGATCCATGTATCGGTGTATCATATATGAACGCATCTGCAACTCGTATCACTTAAAAACAGTCTGCTTGACAGCTGTCAGGCTGCAAAAGGACTACACAAAAACAGTCTGACTGCAGAGTGCTATGAATCGACGGCATCCTAAATGCAAAATATCAAACAATGCCAATCAAGCAAACATCAAGGATGCTTTTCTCAAAAGAGCACGAGACTCAAATGTTCCCTGAGGGCGAGCGTGTTCTACATACATGACATGCTTTATCTTGTCATTGGCGCTCTGATCAAATCTTCGACATGTCAGGAGAAGAGTTCAAAACACTAAGAATTTATGCGATTGTTTCATTTCTGAACTCCAGAGAAACATCAGATTGAGGAGGTGCAAGCAGTCGTCCGACTGTACTGATGCCGCTAATGGAACTAAAAACCCGTCAGCAATATTAAAACACAGGAAATGGGGGTCTCAGCTGCTTTTCAAGGTTAAAGTGACACTGTGCATTTACAGTCAATGTTTAACTTATCAGAACCAGAGGAAGTGTTAAAAATAAACCGTACTCACCTCTTCCACCGAGCATGGTAAGACCACACGACTGAAAAATGAAACAAGAACAATTATTAAAACAAAATACAGAAAGCATGCATTTTACACACACACACACAAACCCTAACCCACCACTCCACTACCGGCTGTTTTTTTCAGTGACTAATGCTAATATCTAGACAAAAGGGTAGACAGTAAACAATAGATTCCTTAATAAAATTGATCAATACATTTTTAATTTTATAAATATTTGTTTATTATTTTTATGTATCCATTTATTAAAATACATATTTTTTAAATTTTTATACTAATGAAAAATATAGATTTTTTATAAATTCTATGTATTTATTTTTTATATTTATAGATATAATAATAATAATAATAATAATAATAATAATAATAATAAATATATATAATATAATAATATATAATAAATAAATTCTTTTAAATTGTAATATTGTAAAGTATAATTATTACATATATACATATTATTTTGTAAATATATAAAATAATTTAATATATATATGTGTGTGTGCATAGATAATTTATTTTTATTTTATATATATATATATATATATAGTTTTTTGAATAAATATATAAACTAAATTAATTTATTTATTTTCTATTTATATATATATATATTATTCTATAATATATATATATATATATATATATATATATATATATATATATATATATATATATATATACACACACACACAGACACACATATACATTGCACGTGCATAGATATTTATTTTTATATTTTATTGATTTATTTTATATATATTATATACAGTATATATAATAAATAATATATAATATATATAAATTAATATATATAATTTATGAATTTATTTTATATATATATATATATATATATATATATATATATAAACTAAATTAATTAAATATACACACATAAAATTATATATTTGCACATGCATAAATAATTATTTACTTTATATTTTATTGATTTATTTTATATATATATTATATACAGTATATATATATAATTAATTATATAATTTATGAATATATATATATATATATATATATACACACACATACATACATACATACATACATACACTATATAATATATATAAAATATAAAAATAAAATAAATAGTTATATCATAATTTATATAATTAAATAATAAATAATTTAATTATTATTAAATATTACTATTATTAATAAATCAATAATAATAAATAATAATTATATAAATTATATATAAACTATTAATAAAATTGATTAAATGCAAATGACAACTATTATTTAACAATATTTACTAAAATATGAAACCATGAAAGAGTCTAATTTTTAATAGGCCAATGTTGATAACCTCAAAATGCGTTAATATCAGATGATTAATCAGCCTGGCAGATTTACATCAGTCTATCACCAGTAGTGATCAAGCAACATCAACAAATGATACTTCCAATATTCAAATTTCAGAAACACATAATGGCACATATATCAATTTAATGACAGAGATGGGCACCTTTCAACCACAATTTTTTTAACCTATATTATAGGAAAGTAGGAAACAGTCAAAAATGTAGGGCAGAGAGAGGGGAAGTGATCCAGTTTAGACCGAAACCTGGTTTCCTTCAAGTCAACAGCTCTTATATGAACATGCACTAATAATCAGCCTGGGGTGCGTTTCAACTATCATCACAAGATCCATTGTTACCTATAGAGTACAACGGAACTTGCAGCCATAGTTGGCCAACGATGCTTTTGGGAAACGCAAAAGCATTTTACTGTATATAAACAACATCTATTAAAGCCCTGCTGATCCCTGCCATACGAGTCAATACAGAAAGTACAGAAATAATCAATCTGCAGACATGCAAAGCTCATTACTCAACATTTCCTCAATACGGAAACTCCCTTGAAAACCTCAAGAGGCTGAAATGCTCTCCTAGCTGCTGAGTGACTCAGAAATTTGGAGATCTTACGACAGACTGAGTCTTACGTAGCACATTTAATGAATTTAAACCTTAATGGACACTTTTGCAGAGAGTTTCCTGGAATAAAAGCCATGCACACCTGTTGCATTGCTGCTTTACGTGACCCGAGGATCACTCAAATTTGCATTCTCTTGCAAACCTAAAGGGTGGACACTAGTTTGAAGGTTAAAAAGGTGCTGGATTTCATAAGATGAGATGATGTGACAATCTTGATCCGATCTCTTAGATTAAAGGCTATACAGCAACTGTTTTCAGGCATGTCCAACAGATGAGAACCTAATTAAAATGTGATAACTAGATCCCTAGAGAGCAGAAAGATAAAACCTTTAAAGGAAACAAGAACAGGTTGGGAATGAATGACTGCAGGCCATTATAAACCGGGGTCACCTGTCAAACTGACGTTTAAGTGTAATTTGAATGCATCTAAAACAGAAAATGCCTAAAAATAACCACACGAGTGAATATAATTAGATTAAATGGTTAACGAGGCGAACCAAACGTGCAATGTCAAGCCAGAGGGTCATTTATCACAGTTTAATCATCATTAAACACTTGTCAAATATATAGTTGGTTTAAAAACATCAACTTTAAGTCTCTCTGTCCATTTAAAAGCTTATTACATTTGCTAGATGTAAATTCTTAGTCATGTATACAATATATTAGCAACAAAATCTGAAGGAAAAAAATGAGATATTATCGGAAATGTACTCAAACTGTCAAGCGGTTTTGCTGTCATTAATGCCTTACTTACATAAACCCGCACAAAATCACTAAAAAGCGAGTTTTTAATATAAAGTAATTTTTTTTGTTTTACTCAACGCGCTAAGCTTCAAGTCAGACACTTTCTGAAGAAATAAACTGGTTAATCAATGAATAACACGTTATCTGAAGTCTGAGGGAAGTGTGAGATTTGGTGCCGTTTAATCTTGACGGCTAATAGCAGCTCTCATTGAAAATGAATGGCAAGCGGTTTAGCCTAGCATGCTAATGCTACATGCTAAAGCTGGGCCTCAAGCGCGAGCCGGTGTCTCGCACTCTTCCCGGGCGCGAGTCCACTTCCGCGCGTCCACATTTCCCCCTCCAAAAGTGATCAAGAACCAGCAGATACACATTTATAATGTGTAAAACGAAAGCAAATAAAATGTTTGGCCGGAGAGGTGGAAAAAATAAGACTTCTACTTACTATTCCTTGATGAGCACCATCTTCTTTACACCGGTTACGGCTGCGCGCAGGCCTGCCGACGTCACACTGATGTCACACAAGCCAAGTGATTCTGTCCAATCACAGCCTGTGATGTGCTTACATTGCTTTTTTACTTTTTTTTCTGTTGCAATCCAACCTGATGTTTGATAGTTTTGCTTTTGGTCAAAGCATGTGTACATAAATGGTACATATGTGATTTAATTATGCATTTGTGTATCTGTTATGTTTTCATATGCATGTTATTGCTCTCTACTTGAGTTTGAAATTGTTCTTTAAAAAAAAAAAAGTGCTTCAATTTCACATTAAAATGTGATAAAATCAGCTTGGATTCAGAAAGGATGCACGGAACCCAACCAAATGTTTGATGGTTTTGCTTTTGGTCAAAGCATGTGTACATAAATGGTACATATGTGATTTAATTATGCATATTTTTGTATCTGTTATGTTTTCATATGCATGTTACATTTCCAGAGGTGTAAAGAGTACCTAAAAACCATACTTGAGTAAAAGTATTGATACCTTACATCGAAAATGACTCCACTACAAGTTACAAGTAACCAATTCCAATACGACTTGAGTATTAAAGTATCTGATTTTAACAGTATTTTACTCATGCTGAATGTAGGCTCAGAGATGCACTAGTGAGAGAATAAGAAACAATTGATTTGTAAGATGAGAAATCAAGTTTATTTTCTAAAATCAAAATAAAAACGAACACCTCAATGTTGCAATAAATCAAGGTCGACACAACAACCTTTTAAACGTCTACAAACTCTCAAGTCTCAGTTGAGCTCAAGTGCACAGAAAGGCCATAAGTAAACCAATATCCTTCAAAATGGTCTGGTCAATATAGCAGATAAAAAAAACAAAACAATGTTAAGTAAAATTAAATAGTTTAAGTGTACTGTATGTGCTGGTTTGAGCTTCATCACCAGCTGCAGTCATTTCCTCATCTAATAAATCAAACACCTGCGATCAGATACCTGCTAATGCGCTCACATTCACGTAAAGTTGACAAGTTGGGTGAGTAAAGGCAAAATGCACAAGATATAGTACCTTCAATGCCCTTAGATGGCGATATTGCTTCTTTATAGCAGAAATAAACTGCTGCAGAAAAAGTTAGCTGCCACGAAAAATGTAATTTGTAATTGCATTACTCATCACAAATGTAGTGGAGTAAAAAGTACATTTACTTGATCAAAATGTAGTCAAGTAGAGAGTAAAAATTGCCAATATCTTTGATACTCAGTACAACTACAAAGTAGCCAAAAAGATACTTAAGTACAGTAACTAATTACATTTACTCAAATACTTTACACCTCTGTACATTTCTTTTTTTTAAACTTTTTTTTCTGTTGCAACCCAACCAAATGTTTGATAGTTTTGCTTTTGGTCAAAGCATGTGTACATAAATGGTACATATGTGATTTAATTATGCATAATTTTGTATCTGTTATGTTTTCATATTCATGTTACATTTCCAGAGGTGTAAAGAGTACCTAAAAACCATACTTGAGTAAAAGTATTGATACCTTACATCGAAAATGACTCCACTACAAGTTACAAGTAACCAATTCCAATACGAATTGAGTATTAAAGTATCTGATTTTAACAGTATTTTACTCATGCTGAATGTAGGCTCAGAGATGCACTAGTCCTGAATAAGAAACAATTGATTTGTAAGATGAGAAATCAAGTTTATTTTCTAAAATCAAAATAAAAACGAACACCTCAATGTTGTAATAAATCAAAGTCGACACAACAACCTTTTAAACGTCTACAAACTCTCAAGTCTCAGTTGAGCTCAAGTGCACAGAAAGGCCATAAGTAAAATAAAATCCTTCAAAACGGTCTTGTCACTATAGCGGATAAATAAAACAATGTTAAGTAAAATTAAATAGTCAAAGTCTACTGTATGTGCTGGTTTGAGCCTCATCACAAGTTGCAGTCATTTCCTCATCTAATAAATAAAACATCTGTGATCAGAAACTACCTGCTAATGCACTCTCATTCACGTAAAGTATCCTTGATGACAAGTTTGGGTGAGTAAAGGCAAAATGCACAAGATATAGTACCTTCAATGACCTTAGATGGCAATATCATTTCTTTATAGCAGAAATAAACTGCTGCAGAAAAAGTTAGGTGCCACGAAAAATGTAATTTGTAATTGCATTACTCGCCACAAATGTAGTGGAGCAAAAAGTACATTTACTTGCTCAAAAATGTAGTCAAGTAGAGAGTAAAAATTGCCAATATCTGATTTGATACTCAGTACAACTACAAAGTAGCCAAAAAGATACTTAAGTACAGTAACTAATTACATTTACTCAAATACTTTACACCTCTGTACATTTCTTTTTTTACTTTTTTTTCTGTTGCAACCCAACCAAATGTTTGATGGTTTTGCTTTTGGTCAAAGCATGTGTACATAAATGGTACATATGTGATTTAATTATGCCTATTTGTGTATCTGTTATGTTTTCATATGCATGTTATTGCTCTCTACTTGAGTTTGAAATTGTTCTTTTAAAAAAAGTGCTTCAATTTCACATTAAAATGTGATAAAATCAGCTTGGATTCAGAAAGGACGTACGGAACCATAGACTATAACATTTCTGTATAAGTATATTAGTGATTTTATTCATTCACTCCTACAAAAAGTACCATGAGGATGGTTTCAAATGGCACAACCTTTTTCATTTGCCACATTTTAGAATAACAGCCTAGTAAAGTCATCAAAACTATGAATTATTAACCATGAAGTGGTCCTGAGTTTCTCGACACCTGCTTAATGAGGCTTTTAATCACTACTGAAGAATTTCACATGCATACTGTCCCAGGTGAAAAAAAGTAAACTTCTATAATGTACTTAAAGTGCTCTATTTTCGTGCACTAATTTTTTACTTAATATACTAAAAAATTCTTCTTTAGTACTACTTAAGATCATCTTAAGAACATCTAAGTGTACTCAACTGTGCTATTTTGAGACAGCATGAAATATGAACTAAAATGTGCTTTTAATATACTATCTCTGTATTTAAAAAAATATATTTTGCTACCACTTGTAGTACACTATGGGTTCAAATGTAAGTGGTATCTAAATAATTTTTTAGATGTTCTTAAGATGATCTTAAGTAGTACTAAAGAAGAATGTTTAGTATATTAAGTACAAACTTAGTGCACAAAAATAGAGCACTTTAAGTATATTATAGAAATGTACTTTTTTTTTCACCTGGGGGACACTTCATAATGCTTTTTCTTCACTATCCACGCCATATGATTCGTTTATTTACATTTATGCATTAAAGGTACACATTTAATCAGTTCATGCATTCTCTGCGAATCAAACCCATTGGTAAAACGGCTGTTTGAGCTACAGAAACACTGTATTTGCTGTTAAAGCCTCTAGATCAAAATGTTGCTCATAATAATAACCATAAAGAAAAGTGCATCCAAACTTTTGACCGGTGGTATACTACGGTACTGAAGGAAAAACAAGGAATAACTCCAAAAATACAGTGATATTATCATAGTGATATACTCAAAACGGTGTCAAATAGCAGTCAAACATTCAGATTTAGCCACAAAATTACAAGAAAAAAATTAATTATGCCCCTTTTTACAAGATGTAATATAAGTCTCTGGTGTCTCCAGAATGTGTCTGTGAAGTTTCAGCTCAAAATCCCCCACAGATCATTTATTATAGCTTGTCAAATTTGCCCCTATTTGCCCAAAAACACTCCGTTTTTGTGTGTGTCCCTTTAAATGCAAATGAGCTGCTGCTCCCCGCCCCCTTTCCAGAAGAGGGCGGAGCTTTAACAGCTCAACAACAACAAAGCTGGAGAATCTCACGCAGCCAAAATGACGATTGTCAGTAACGGTGTTCAGCCTTACATTGTTCAAACCGGAGTCGACACTGATGGACTCAGGAAGAAGTTACAACTTTTAGACGTTTCTGAATGGTTAGTGGATAAATTTATGGAGTTGATTCAACTCATCCACTAGCATGTGCCGTCATGTTAATCTTTTGTACAAATCCAGTGTTGAATTGATCCTCGTTTGTGAAGCAGTCCGGCGTAAAATGACGGCATGTCAACAACTCTTCCTCTTCTCTAAAGCAGCCCAACATGGCCCCGCCCCCTTTGTTGTGTGTTCTCGGGGGCGGGGTTTATGTAAATGTTGGGGTTTGTGATGTCACTAACCCAGAAGCTCATTGTAGTTTCTACCTGCCATTTGTTGTAGTGATTTCTGTAAACGAAAATATCTCCTTTGCATTGAACTTTGAGCGTCGTAACTTTGCAGATGTTGTTTATGCTCAAACAGCAACATTACACACTAACTAAAGTTAAAAAAGTGAAATCATAATCAAGGACCCCTTTAAAATTAGGCCTCATTTACTTTATGCAAAGTATAATAATTTTGTCACCTGGACCCATAAATATTCACTTGTTTTATGAAGATATTTAATGCATGTGAAATATATTAAAATGAACAGCAGACCACCGCAGGAGTAAATTAAACTTTTTATTGAGACCATTTTACTGAGAAATGACTGGGATATGTCTGGATGAGAGTCCACATATGCAAAATCTCTGTTAAAAAGACATTGAATCACTGGAGAGCAAGAGAACCCATGCTTGTAATACTGACACTCAATTCACATAGAAGTCAGGTCAGGTGCATCGTCACCATCTCAATAAAAATATGAAAATGTTTTTTTTTTTCCAACTTTTTTTGTGCATGGTTTGCTTCTTTAACAATATAAAACGTATAATACTGATTGCAAAACGTTGATTTAATTTACAAAACAAATAACTGTAATAACAATTACCATCCATAATAATAATAATAATAACAATAACAATAATTATATTTTAAAAAAATGAGAGAAAAAAAAAGAAAATAAACCAGTCAAAGCCGCATCATATTCACTAACACAAACAGCGAGCCTTTTTGTCTTTTTGTTGAAATACCATTTTGGTATAATCTCTTTTTTTTTAATCTGACATGCCTTGCGCAGGTCTAAGATCAGTCTGCATATATAAACGTTCCTTTACAGTGTAGGTGGAAGCATAAGGATTATATGCTCTCTGCACGGAAAATAAAACAGTAGGCAGTTTGAGGCTTCTGGGAATGTGCACTTCCTAACCCAGACTGTCCTTTTCACTGTTTTCAAGAGTTATAAATACTCCAAATACTCATTTAGGGACAGAATCTCAACATTTAGACGAAGGGAAGAACCGTCCCGGCGACAGGAACTTGTACCCGTTCCCCGTAGGCAGTCGGATGGGATGCGAACCCGGACTACTTCCGGTGGAAGCCGTCGGAGAAGGTGCGACTCTCTTCGGATCGAGCTTGCGATGGCCGTTGGGCGGATTTCTGTGCTCGAGAGGCACATCCTGGCCGGGCGAATCCTGACCCGTCACTCCATGCCGGGGAGAAAGGTTCAAAAGGCCCAGGACGTCTCGTTTGGCCGTGCTCAGTTTCCCGCCGCGGAGCACCCGCATTGGTCCCGAGTGCTGCTGTTGGGTCGCGTTGGCCCAGAAGGTCTTGAGATTGTGGATCGCTTGGACTTTCTCGTCGATAGCGGCCAGTTTGAGTCGGTCGATATCCGGGGCGTCCGCCGGACTGGAGCGTGTCGAGCCCGTCGAGGAGTAGGACAGCGCCGGAGAGGGAGCGCTGCCGGCGGGCGACTGGTGGCCCGAGCTGGGCGAGATGTTGCTGGGCGAGCGGGAGATGTGGCCGCTGTAGGGCGAGCTGGGGTACTTGAGTTTAAACTGGGCGTGACTGTCGGAAGTAGGCGACGGTTGGCTGCCTTCCTTCAGGGATGTTTCAGACGTGGCGGGGCTGTTGTATCCCGAGCTGATCTTCTGGAGGGAGGATGTGCGGGAGGGCGGTTTGGGGCGCGTCGGGAGCGGAGACGACTGCGCCTTGATGCTCGCTCTGCTACTAGGCCGACTGAACGCGCTCGTCTCCGAGGAACGGAAAGCAGACCCTCCGGTCGGGGTCGGCGGACCGCCGCCGCCGCTCATCCCGTCACCCAGCGGGACGCTTCTCTGCAAAGTCTCGACGGCCCGCATGTGGCTTTGCGTCTCTTCTAGGATCTTCTGTGCCAGTTCCTGCGGGTCCAAAGGAGCTCCGGACGTACGCTCCTCTTGGGATTTCACAGTGCTGTCTGTCTCCGTGCTGGACTGGTCGGACTCGCCCGTGTCGGAGCTGCTCACCTTCCCGACCTTCTGGAACGGCGAGTTGGGACTAGGAACCAGGGTGGCTTTGACTGGAGACGTTGGGGTGCTTACGCTCCCCCTTGAGGACACGGATACCGCGTAACCCCTGCCGGCTCCGCCGCGCGCTGCGCCCCGATGGTTCCTGTGGTTAGCGGGACGAGGGAGCGTGTCGCATTGGCTACCCAACGGCTCGCTGCTGATTATACTGTATCCTTCATACTCTTCGTCATCATGTCCTCCTACAGCTCCATGCGGGGACGAGCGACTGCGCGGCACCGCCGTGTGCCTGTGGGATGCAAAGAGCCCGGCTCCGCCCCGATGGCGCTCTAGCTCCTGCTGCCGCGAGCGCTGGCTGATAAACTCGGACGTGCCCTCGGGACGGGACAGGAAGCTCATGGAGGAGGCGATGGAGCTTAGGCTGTAGACGGAGATGGCGTCCGAGGCCAGGCTGTCGGGGCATGGAGGGGAGAAGGGAGGGTTGGGATAGCCCATGGGCAGCTGGTGGGACACAGACTGCGCCGAGGCCAGAGACTCCAGAGACGATGAACTGTCCAGACTCAGACGCTTCGGCAGCTCAGTAGAGTCTGAAGGGAACATTAAAGCATTTCAGGTAGGAGTTATTAAAATGTCAGATGTTGTAACAGCATTTGATATCTGTATTTTTAAGGGTGTGATTATTTAGCAATTTTATTGACAGAAAAAATTGTAATAGTGATTATTTATGCAATTATTTTTATGTAATGAATGACTATTATAATATTAAATAATATTACATTATATAATTTTTTTAATTGTATATTTTTTTTTACCAATATTGCAATGAATAATATATATATTATATTATATATTGTGATTACATTTAAGGGTGTATAGATAGATTTTATAGGTGGTAAAAAGAGTAGTTGTGATTATTTATGTAATTTTATTTATGTTATTAATGAAAACTGACAAAATAATAAATCAATATATAGAATAAAACAAAAATTGATGAAAATATGTCCTAGTATTATTTAAAACTATATTGTGTATTTTTATCAATATTGCAACAGATATGTAAAGGAAATAAATAAATAAATAAAAATAAATAAATTATATATATATATATATATATATATATATATATATATATATATATTTTTTTTTTTTTTTTTTTTTTTTTTTACTCAGAAATATATTTTTATGTTATGTATACATAACTATTTGTGATTACATTTAAGGGTGTATAGATAAATTTTATAGGTGGTAAAAAGAGTAGTCATGATTATTTATGTAATTATATTTATGTTATTCATAAAAACTCATTAATGAAAATATGACCTAGTATTTTTTTTAAATATATTGTATATTTTTTATATATTTTTTAAATATATTTTAATATATTTTATATATTTTTTATTTTTTATATATTTTTATATATTGTATATTTTTAGCAATATTGCAACAGATATGTAATATATATATATATATATATATATATATATATATATATATATATATATATATATATATATATATATATATATATATATATATAAACTATTTTTGTTTTTTATTTTAGTTATTATCTTTTGACAAAAATGTAATTTAATTAAGTCAAAAAATGAACTTATATATATATATTTAATGTCACATCCATTCATTTTTGCCTATTTTGACTGAAATGCCATTTTGCTGAAAATAACAATATAAATTAAAAAATAACATGATAACTTAATAACATCATAACATTATCTTAATGTAATAATAATGTAATCATACATTGTTATTTTTGTCTTATACATCTGTTATGATTCATTTTAAATTCTAGTAAAACACTTTAAATTAATATTAATATATATTAAATAATATTAAATAATTAAGTTTATATATATATATATATATATATATATATATATATATATATATAGAAACTACTACTTTAGAAAATGTCTTTTAAAAATAATAATAATAATAATAATAATAATTACTAATTAAATTCCTAACAAAAAATGTTTGTTGATGAGATTAACACTGTGAGGCTGAAGTGACACTCACCAAACAGTGCCAGCAGTGACTGCAGAGCAAAGTGCATGGTGCGACGGTTGGCCTGTTTGCCTGTCTTCAACACCACCTCCTCCTGACCGACCTCACACAGATCAAACCCTGAGAGAGAGAGAGAGAGAGAGAGAGAGAGAGATACCCATCAGTATGGAGTAATGAATCTCGAGCGGTTACTCATGTGCTGAAGCTGCTCTTACCCAGAGCGGCCAGGAACTCATGGCAGCCAGGAAGTCTCCAGAGCTGCACGCTGATGGACACTTGAATGGGCGCGAGAGAGAAATCCTGCTCCTTCTCTCCAGACTGCAGCTGCACCAAAACCTGATGGAGCTGTGGGAAAATAGAGAAGAATCTCATGTCTAATGATGTCCAATGTGTAAAAGGATTATTTTATTATTATTTACAATAAAACAGCACAGCTAAAAACATTGTCAAGTTAATTTACAGTAGTGTGTTAGTGTAGAGTTAGTTAGATATTTAAGCACTTACCATTCCCACAACATTTTTAACAGCCTTTAGTGGTAAGGTTAGGAAAAGAGAAGGAAAGAAGATTGTTAAAAAGCAAAAATGAGCATCACAACAATACAGCCGCACAGATAAGATCCATGAGCGCAGGACAGTTTTCAGAGCATGTGATCTGTGGTGTGACGTCTCACCCGGTTGATGAGCTGTTCTCCGGTTTCTGACGCCGTGATCAGTTTACACAACGCCTGCAGAGCAGGAGGAGGCAAACCTGCGAATATGAAGGACATATCACTTGAAACAATCCCAATGACCAACAAGTGAGAATTTACATGTTACGTTTCTTAGTTTGACCATTGCACATAGCAAACAAAGAAAAATGACACTTCTATCTTTTTTGGGGTTGCTTTAAAGCGAAGAGCGTTCTGTGTGCTTGTAATCTGAGATTTTATTTTGTTGTGTAATATAAAAGGACAGCGTGTCGTACCCAGCAGTGACTGTAGGGTGGTGCTGCACTGCTGCAGTCGGTCTCCAGGGTCAGTGGTGGGGAAGAAGACGGCCGCGGGGAGGCCCGTTCCAGCCGAGTCCAGTCTGAATCCCACCGCCGTCAGCAGAGCCTGCCAGCCCGGCACGCCGCCCACCTTATTCTCCACGCTCTGCTGAGACGTGTACATGGAGTTCCTCTGCCCGTTCTGAATGCGCTGGAGAGATTTCTCCACCTGGGGGAGCCACAGAGACACAGATGAGCTGACTGTACAACACCAGACCAAAGTTTGAATGCGCCTAATTATTTTCTGTTACTACTATTTTAGCATTTTCAATTGAAATAAAAAAAAAAAAAAACAAGTAAAATGCAATTACATTTTGTAAGTGTATATATATATATATATATATATATATATATATATATATATATATATATATGTACAGTAATTATGTTTAATGTTACAACAATATGCATATAGTAATATAGAAGTAAACTAAGAATATGTAATTAAATATATAATATACAATTATATAAAATATATAATTTAAATTATAAAATGTAATTTTATATATTTATATATACAGTATGTATATACAGTATATATATACACACATTTATACAGTAATTTATATATATATATATATATATATATATATATATATTATTACATATAATATATATATACACTGTATAAATGTGTTTGTGTATATACAGTGGGTACGGGAAGTATTCAGACCCCCTTAAATTTTTCACTCTTTGTTATATTGCAGTCATTTGCTAAAATCATTTACGCTCATTTTTTTACTCAATGTACACACAGCACCCCATATTGACAGAGAAACACAGAATTGTTGACATTTTTGCAGATTTATTAAAAAAGAAAAACTGAAATATCACATGGTGCTAAGTATTCAGACCCTTTGCTGTGACACTCATATATTTAACTCAGGTACTGTCCATTTCTTCTGATCATCCTTGAGATGGTTCTACACCTTCATTTGAGTCCAGCTGTGTTTGATTATACTGACTGGACTTGATTAGGAAAGCCACACCCCTGTCTATATAAGACCTTACAGCTCACAGTGCATGTCAGAGCAAATGAGAATCATGAGGTCAAAGGAACTGCCTGAAGAGCTCAGAGACACAATTGTGGCAAGGCACAGATCTGGCCAAGGTTACAAAAACATTTCTGCTGCACTTAAGGTTCCTAAGAGCACAGTGGCCTCCATAATCCTTAAATGGAAGACGTTTGGGACGACCAGAACCCTTCCTAGAGCTGGCCGTCCGGCCAAACTGAGCTATCGGGGGAGAAGAGCCTTGGTGAGAGAGGTAAAGAAGAACCCAAAGATCACTGTGGCTGAGCTCCAGAGATGCAGTCGGGAGATGGGAGAAAGTTGTAGAAAGTCAACCATCACTGCAGCCAGGGACGGACTGGGACTAAAAAACGGCCCTGGACTTTGACTAGGCCTGGCCCAAAGCAATCAGCGTGCGGAAACTCGACAACAACAACAATAACGCCTGGCATGAGTGTCACAAGACTTTAATTGTGGCTCATGATACTATACCATCCAAATTATAGCAAAGCACTGATGTTGACTAGATGTTGTGTTAAAAGCATATTAGATTAACTTGAATACTCATATAGTCTCAAACTCAAATTGTCGGGGGGCCATTTCTGTGATTGACACCTCATAGGAGGGCCATATTATCCTTCAAGCGCAAGAAAGCGCAACATTACTTTCCTTTGCATTATTTCTCATTTACTTCAAATTTCATTAGGCCTACTAAAATATTTTTATACATATACTATAAATATTTTATTTACCATACTAAATGTAAACAGCAGTGTCTCTCTCATTGTTACAGAGTGTAATATAATTATATAATACTATTACTAATATAATACTATTAATTGAAATAGTCTGGTGCGACTTCTCACATCCAACAAGATATATGGAATAAAAAATCAGTAATTTAGGAACAAAACCAGCAACACTTGTGGCGTGGAGGGGTCAGAAATAAACTAAAAAAACTGGAGCTATATATATCAACTTTATTTTGCCAAAAAAAAAAAAAAAAATCTCTCATTGTTACATACATTATTAGTTTTTAACATCTAGTGGAAGTATTTTCCCTTACTTTATGTTAGCTTAAATAACATTAAAATCTTGCACTGAACAAATACAATCCCTGAATGAATTTGTACACTCTTCTGTTTCTTGACAGACACCTGCAGCGCTTGTGCTCACACAGCTGGGCCACATTTGTCCAAGATGCCGTTTGAGCATCGGTAACGTTTAATGGCTGCATCGGACGCGTTTCGGTGGTTTAAATCGGCGCTCGTGACTTAAAGTCGAGTGCTTTTACCGTAATTTAGGCAAGCGCGATCGTAATAGAAGCGATTGAGAGCGCGGCTCATGGTTGCATAGCAACGACAGACGCCACTGGAGCGAAAGCGCTTTGGAAAGAAGAATGCGGCGCGATATGTGAATACCCCTTAGAACGGCGACTTTTTCTTTGCATATCAGACAGGTAGCAACTAGAGAATAATAATAATAATAATAATTTAGCGGGCCGGATTATGTTTTATTTTTGAGATCAGTTGCGGGCCGGGTAGAGGGGGAGGGCGGGCCAGCAGTTTGAGACCACTGATCTAACGTCTTTGCTGCTTACTTGGCGGCCACGGCCAGTGCAGCTGGCATCCAACTTAAAGGTGCCACCTACAGTACTGGAGTGTGAAACAGATTAGTGGGGAAAAAAAACAGATGATGACTGCGTGCGTGGCGGGTGGTGGGCCGGCCCGCCGGCCGTCCTGGAGTACCGGCCGTTCTGTGATTCTCCAGATCACACAGATGGCCAGTCCGCCCCTGACTGCAGCCCTCCACCAGTCGGGGCTTTATGGCAGAGTGGCCCGACGGAAGCCTCTCCTCAGTGCAAGACACATGAAAGCCCGCATGGAGTTTGCCAAGATGGTGAGAAATAAGATTCTCTGGTCTGATGAGACCAAGATAGAACTTTTTGGCCTTAATTCTAAGCGATATGTGTGAGAAAACCAGGCACTGCTCATCACCTGTCCAATACAGTCCCAACAGTGAAGCATGGTGGTGGCAGCATCATGCTGTGGGGGTGTTTTTCAGCTGCAGGGACAGGACGACCGGTTGCAATCGAGGGAAAGATGAATGCGGCCAAGTACAGGGATATCCTGGACGAAAACCTTCTCCAGAGTGCTCAGGACCTCAGACTGGGCCGAAGGTTTACCTTCCAACAAGACAATGACCCTAAGCACACAGCTAAAATAATGAAGGAGTGGCTTCACAACAACTCCGTGACTGTTCTTGAGTGGCCCAGCCAGAGCCCTGACTTAAACCCAATTGAGCATCTCTGGAGAGACCTAAAAATGGCTGTCCACCAACGTTTACCATCCAACCTGACAGAACTGGAGAGGATCTGCAAGGAGGAATGGCAGAGGATTCCCAAATCCAGGTGTGAAAAACTTGTTGCATCTTTCCCAAAAAGACTCATGGCTGTATTAGATCAAAAGGGTGCTTCTACTAAATACTGAGCAAAGGGTCTGAATACTTAGGACCATGTGATATTTCAGTTTTTCTTTTTAATAAATCTGCAAAAATGTCAACAATTCTGTGTTTTTCTGTCAATATGGGGTGCTGTGTGTACATTAATGAGGAAAAAAATGAACTTAAATGATTTTAGCAAATGGCTGCAATATAACAAAGAGTGAAAAATTTAAGGGGGTCTGAATACTTTCCGTACCCACTGTATATATATATATATTCTTAATAAATGTAAATGGGCCGGTGTTCCTGGTAAAGATGGTGTGTGTTTCTCACCAGGTGTAGCAGAACCCTCAGGGCATCTCTGGCTTTGTCCGGATACTGCAGGATCTCAGCCAGAGCCTGACCAATCAGAGATGACGGGCTGTTCAGTTTCACGTCACTGCCAATCAGCATAAAGCCTGTGGAGACGCATTCAAATCATGAGGAGTACAGCAAACAAACCTTAAAACTGTGCAGTATATACTCAATTCTGCCTACTTTATTTTGAACGACACGGTGCATGTAGTGTCAGTTATTTTAGATATTCAGTCCACACTGCAGATTCACCACCATATGATTTGTTTATATACTGCACATTTTTGCAAATGTAGTATGAAAATTGGCATACTATGCATGGTATCATGACACTGCGAACATACCTGCCCAGTTGGAGGGGTGTGAGAACTGTTTGCTGCTTTGAACGGTCTTCATGGCGTCTGCGAGGGCCGCGCTCGCTTTGGTGCCGTTGAGCAGAGCGCTGTAGAACGCGTGGACGAACATCTTGGAGGCTGCGACGGGAACCGGCCACAGAGACACCAGCACACACTGAGCTCCAGCGGCCAGGAAAGCCCTCGTCAAACCCACCACCCCGTCCGCAGTTACTTTACTATCGGACTCCTGGTACGAGCTGCAGGGTTATGAAAACACGGTCTGTTAGCATCATGGAGCAGTAATTCACTGGAATACAGAAGCTATTATCTTAAATAGACTGTAAAACTACAGTGGATGTGGCCGCAGTCAGAGTACAGCCTGTTAAACAGCAGTTATGTGTGAAAATGCTGATGTAGATGAAGGTGGGCAGTACGAACAAAAGCTTATATAATGGCGTGAGGGATTTTATATCTGGGTAACAGTATATATATTATGATTCAATGAGTTATATAAATTCATAGAAAGAATTTTAGAATTTTATATATATATATATATATATATATATATATATATATGAAAATGCCTATTTTTGAAAATAAATAACTAAATAAACTTAATACAATTAATTAAATAGATTTTTTTTGGACCTTGGTGGACAAAAGCGCAATTTGCCTCACATTATGCATAAAAATATGCATAAAAAAAACTACAAAAAAAAAAGAAAAACTAAAAACATTATATATATATATATATATATATATATATATATATATATATATATATATTAACAACTTTAAAACATATAGTATACATATAAAAATTGTATCTATCTATCTATATACAGTATATATATATATATATATATATATATATATATATATATATATATATATATATATAAACAGCTATTAGGGCTGTTCAACGATAACCGTGGTTATCGTGTACAAAATAAGAGTCTGTGTTTATGTAATATACGTGTGTTTGTTTTGTGTATTTAAGAAATATAAGCATGTAGGTATAAATATATAAATATATTTATATTTTTATATATTTAAATTATATATAAATGTAAATATTTGTATAGAAATATAAGATATTTTTCTTAAATATATGCATGTATGTGTGTGTATTTATATATACATAATAATTATACAGAAAACAAACACACATATATTACATAAACACAGACTCTTATTTTGTACACGATAACCACGGTTATCGTTGAACAGCCCTAACAGCTATAAAATTAAATATAAAAATTCTAACTATCTAAAGATATAAAAAAATAAAACATATATATATATATATATATATATATATATATGTAAACAACTACAAACCATATTAAACACTAATATAAAAAAATTATATATATATATATATATATATATATATATATATATATAGTAAATAACTAAAAAAATAGTATACATATAAAAAATGAAATATTTATAAATTCTATCTATCTATCTATCTATCTATAGTTTATAGATAGAACCACATTTAAAGTCACATGACATTGTGACATTGCTCAGCAAACATAAGCAACTAAACAAAAAACTAAGACTTTTAGAAAAGACTTTTAGAAAATCTTAACAGTTTGACACAACTCTACCATTGCATGACCATAATGCCCAGCCCAGTGTATAAACTGATCTGGAAACACGTCTACTGACCCGAGCACGACTAGTTTAGTTGGCAGCCTGAGATCGAGGATATCGGCGGCGGTGAGCAGGAACTCCTGCAGCGGCGGGCTGTCACAGATGCTCTCGGCATCGCTGGCGTCGTCTGGCACACGCAGACTCTCCGGGATGGTGTAGTTGGATTTCACTCCGCTCTCTCCGCATCCAGCTCCTCCGCCAGAAGCCGCCGCCACCGCTCCAGAGTTGGCGTCCTGGCTGGGCGTGAGGACCAGGGCCGCCAGCTTCCAGGAGATGTGCGTGGCAAAGTGTGCGCACTCGGCCTGGGTGAGGGCGCTCATAACACGCTCCTTGGTGGCGGCGGGGCCGGCCAGCGGCTGGCAGCCCAGTAGATCGGCCACCATGTGTGCCTCCTCCTCAGCGCTGGGCATCGGACCCCAAAGCCAGCGGTCCATCACTGACGGCGGCAGCCGAGGGTTTCCAACCACCGCAGCCATCGAGCTTCCTCCATTACACAGAACCGGACCGGTCCGCCGAGGATGAACCTGATGAAAATGATGAATTTGGATTCAAAAACATTTACTATATATTAAAGTTGACATGAAATCAAAATAGACAATTCTTGTTTTTTTTATGGAATATTGCAGTGATAATTATAAATGATTCTTTAATCGTTTATCAAAATAACTTCCCCTCCCTCTTGCATCAACCTTTCTCTGATGACGAGGGCAGGGCAACCTGTCACTCACATGAGATCCACCAATAGCAAACCACAACCATCCAATCAATTCCTCACAGACAAAATCAAGCCCCGCCCTACATTTGTTCTTGTTTGAGAAGCAGTTTCACTTGGATATACGTCACAATAGGGAAAAAAAGACTATCACTAGCTCCGCTTCATGCTGACTTTAATGTTTGGCATGTTGTTGTTGGTGATTTATAAAAGCACGAAGGCACTCAAGGCTGTAAAGAACATTGATTTTACTACGGTAAATGGGGTTTTTGACATTCCCCCTCACTGTAAAATCACTGTAGCGCTCAAGTCTCATTGCTTTATTATTGTCTGAAACACCAACAAAGTGTTGTTACTGTTAACTAAAACAAACTATTATAGTTTTTGTAATAGATAATTTGTAATAAATTTTTGTTAGTTGAAAAACTAAAAACATTATATATATATATATATATATATATATATATATATATATATATATATGTATGTATGTATGTATATTAACAACTACAAAACATAATATGCATATAAAAAATTAAATATAAAAAATCTAACTATCTATCTAAAGATATATAAAAAACTAAAAACATTATATATATATATATATATATATAAAACAACAACAACAAAACATATAATATACATACAAAACATTAATATAAATAATTTCTATCTATCTATCATATATATAAAGTATATATAAACGAAATAATGTTGAAATAAAACAAAATATAAATATTAGATGAAAAACTTTAAGTTAAAAAAAAAACAAACAGAAATTAGAAAGGTTGCTTTGGCAACTAAATTAAATAAAATAAACAACAAAATTTACTACATTTATTATGATAAAGATTTATTATATATTTAAAAAAAAAAACATTATATATTAAATAACCATGTAAAAATGCCTATTTTTGACAATCTAGCTAATTAAAAAAAAAAAAAAAAGGTTTTTATTTAAGACTTGATGGACGCAACCCAAAAATTCAGAATATACAAAACAAAACAAAAAATATTAGAGCTAAAACAGCCTGACATTGTAATGCTTGAGTTAAAAAAAATAAATAAAAATATTAAAACAAACAAACAAACAAACACAGGCACATAGTGTAGTTATTGTTAACTAAAAGTAAAAGTATTAGAAGTAATTTGTTGAAAAATCTAAAAAGTAAAATAGAAAATTAGAAATGTTGCCTTGAAAACTAACTGAAATAGTTAAAGCTGAAGTGCTAAAATTACAACTGAAAAAGATATGAATTAAAGCTATTTATATATATATATATATATATATATATATATATATGTATATATATATATATAAAATATAAAATTAAAAACTGATTAAAAATGTAAAAATGTTAAAAAACAATAGTAGTGTGCGTACTTTAGCGGTGTTCCCCAGACTGCCGATGGACGGTACGGCGATGAGACTGAAGCGCTCGTACAGGTACTCATTGGATGAGCTTCCCTTCAGCAGAGCAAACGGGATAAGATACAGCTCGCCCTCCAGAACCAGAACCAGCTGCCGGTGTCTGCCGACCGGACCGCTGGAGTGCATCAGACCCTACAGGAAAACATATCGCATATTCAAAACCACACTACATAATCAATACATGATCATTAATGGCTCTAAAATCGGATTGGGTGAGCCACATTTTAATTAAAATAAAGCAGCAGACATTGAAAAATAAAATAGAATAAAATAAAATAAAATAAAATAATGCATTACAAGTAACATGCATTACATAATCAGATTACTTTTTTTGATGTAACAAGTAAAGTAAATTTACACATTAATATTTGAGTTACTTTTTCTTTAACCTTCTGGTGCTCTTCGCTCATTTTTGACCGAACAATTTTACGTTTTTTATTTATTTATTTTTTTACTTCATCAGAATTGTACGAAACTCGCTTACTATGTGAACACACACACACACACACACACACAAAAACATGAACATGATACGAAAAGGTCAAATGATCCTGAAAAAATAGTCACACTTGTGTTCCTCACGTCAAAAATGAGTGCATTGGAAATGAATGGGAGACGAATTTCATCTAGTGGACATGTTTGGTACTGCAGCCTAACAAAATCTTACTGAAAGCTCATTTTTTGAGATATCAAGCTCAAATTTGGAACACAATTTGTTTAGATTTATGGCTTTGATTTTCTCACAGATTTAGATTGAAACAGGCTTTGGAAAATATATATTTCATATAAAAATTGTATTTTTGTGTATTTTGCATAAAAATAAACATACAATTCTATAACTTTTTAAGTTAACTTTAAAAAATTTTTCACTTCAGCAATAAGTTAATCTTTAAAAAGAGATCAAAATTAAGTCTGTGCTCCAAAGCATTCAAGATTTAAGCTCAAAAAGTGAATAAATGGATTATAACTACTGCATAAATATAATTTAGTACCATAAAATCCCCTAAAAATACAAAATATCATTATTGAACTAAAATATAGTAAATTAATTTAATTGAAAAAAAATAAATAAATAAATAAAAAATTCTGTCATTATTGACAACCACATGAAGAGCACCAGAGGGTTAAAAACTACTGCACATTAGTTTTCAGTTTAATTAATTTGCTGAAACATTTTTAGACTACTGAACTAAAATTCTCTCTCCATAACATAGTCACTTAGACACAGACAAAAAGTACAAAGTAACAAAACAATGCATTATTTCACATAAAAGTAACTAAGTAACGCAATTAGTTCCTTTTTTAAAAAGTAATGCAACATTGTAACATTCTAAAAGGAACCTTCCCCATCACTGATCATTCCAGTTATTGTCTGAACACAGGTGAAGTGTGTCGCAGTCTTACCCCCTCCATCGGGGCGATGAGCAGGTCGTAAAGCGCTCGTAACGGGGGTTTGCTGAGCGCACTGGCGCGGCGCGGCAGAGACGAGGTGCCCTCCTTCACCGGAGACACCGTGTTACTGAAGAGACTCGTCATACTCTGACAACTCCTGAAACAACATGACAAACACTCATAAATACATACTGTACTTTTAAAACAGCATGTATGCAGTGATAAAAATCGTGCATGTTTAATTGGTTGAGTGGTGTCTAGTTAGACTGGTGTCTAGCTTCATTTTGCTTTTTTAATTGAGTTTTGTGTAAAGTCAAGAATGAGTTGTTAAATATAATGGTTGATATTGCTTCCAGTCCAGCAATCACACTGGAAATACAGATAATCAGCATTCTGAACACTGTATGCATACACTATGTTCTTTTATGTAGTGTGCCAAGACATTCACAGTGACACAGGAGAACCACTGCAGAGGATAGTAGACATATGACACTAACACTAGATGGCGCCATACACCTAAGAAACAGCTGGTGTTTTATAACAGCAGGTCATCATGGGTCAAGGCTGGACTGTTGTGGTACAAACACTCTTATTGCAAACGTCACTGTGAACCTCTTAGAAGAAAGATAGAATAGCTGTACAAATAATAATAATAATAATAATAATGTTATATTGTATACTAATGTTAAATAATAATAATAATAAAATCAATAATAATTAGAATAATTAAGAATATTATATTACATATTAATGACAAATATAATAATTATTAAATGTTTAAATAAAAAGAATAATTAAAAATGTTATATTGCATACTATTGGCAAATATTTTAATTATTAGAACAATTAAGAATAATTAAGAGTGTTATATACATTATATTTATACATTATATATATATAATAGTGTTATACTATATACTAATGACAAATAATAATTAAATAATAATAATTATTATAAACAAATAATAATAATAATAAAACAATAATTTGAATAATAAATAGAAT
The DNA here is from genome assembly GCA_036281575.1 of Ancherythroculter nigrocauda. Classification (NCBI taxonomy): domain Eukaryota; kingdom Metazoa; phylum Chordata; class Actinopteri; order Cypriniformes; family Xenocyprididae; genus Ancherythroculter; species Ancherythroculter nigrocauda. Next base: position 336,001 of record VTFQ01000499.1, on the reverse strand, counting down.
AAATATTAATTATTCATTAATTAATAATTAATATTATATTGTATACTAATGAAAAATAATAATAATACAATAATTAGGATATTTAATAGATTAATTAATTAATTAATTAATTAATAATAATATAATATTGTATACTAATGACAAATATAATAATAATTAGAATTAGAATAATTAAGAATAATTAATAGTGTTATATTGTATAATATCGACAAATAATAATAATAATAATAAACATCAGTTAATAGTGTTATACTGTATACTAATGACAAATAATAACAATAAACAATATTTAAATAATTAAGAATAATTAATAACATTATATTGTAGACTACTGACAAATATAATAATTATTAGAATAATTAAGAATAAATAATAGTGATATAATGTATAATAAAGAAATATTAATCATAATAAACATCAATTAATAATGTTATACTGTATACTAATCATTACAATAATGACAATAACAATAAACAATAATAAAATAATTAAGAATAAATAATAGTGATATATTGTATAATAAAGACAAATATTAATAATAATAAACATCAATTAATAATGTTATACTGTATACTAATAATTACAATAATGACAATAACAATAATAAAAATAATTAAGAATAATTAATAATATTACATTGTATACTACTGACAAATATAATAATTATTATTAGAACAATTAAGTGTCATATACATAATAGTAATATATAATAGCATTATACTGTATACTAATGACAAATAATAATAATAGTAATAATAATAATAAACAATAAAACTATTATATATTCTTGGCAGAGGAATGGTTTATTGTAATTCTTATGTTTTATTAAATGTAATAATTCATTGATCATGATTGTCTTTTATCATATAGCTATAGCTGCATATAGTCATGTGTGGTGAAATCACAGTAACTCCAGTGTTTATGGCTTTAATCCCACAGTTCATCACTCTGGATCTCCCACATCAGCTTACAGATGACATCAAAACACCTCGTTATTAAAGAATCTGTGTAGGTGTAACGACCCCACGTACTCCAGGCCTAATCACCATCGCTATGGTAACCGAACAGCACCGCAGACAACTTCCTTCCCACTTCCCGTCACGGAGCTCTATGATTACACGCCTTCAGACGGATCACAGACCGCCGGCGACACACAGGTGTCTCATTCTCCCAAACTCTGGCCTCCGTTTGGAGGTTAATCGGGTGATCAAACACGCCCTGAGCCTCATCAATGTTTAATGAGCGTCAGCGATTGGTTCAACATCAGACCCAATCAAACGACAGGAGGATCATTTGTGTGATGACAAGGTGGATTATTAAAGACATTAATTCTGGTGTTATTTACTCGTTCTAAACCTGTGTGAATAATCCTTTAATAATAATGCTTTAATTGAAATAAAGATGAAATAAAATATAATATGAATATTCAATGTAAAGCTTATTTTTTAAGGTTTAAGGTTTTCATTGAATATTTGGTTTATTTAATTTATTCGTTATTTAATTTAAAAGAAAACCATTTTTAATAGTTTTAGCAATTTTAATACTTAATAACTTTATTTTACTCAGTTTATTTCAAGTTTTTCAAATATTCAAAGAAAAACTTGAACTTAAAAAATATAAAATAAAATAAAGCTAAATATAAATATGAACAAAACTAATAAAAATAACAAAAGCACATAATAAAATTACTAAAACTTAAACCAAAAATAAAAATGAAAATAAAAAATAAAATCTATATTATTAAATACTATAATTGCATAATATATTATTGTTAATTAAAAATCATTTTGTTTAACTTAAATAAAGCTGAAATAAAAATATTCAATAAAAATATTTTTTTATTGTTTTTCATTAAATATTTGTTTTATTTTATTTAATCTTTATTTAATTTTTTTTAATAGTTTTAGCAATTTCAGTCATTTAAGTACTAAAATAACTAAAACTAAAAATTGTTTTCTTTTAAATTAAATAAAGACTAAATAAAATAAAACAAATATTCAATGGAAAAACAAAAAATAAGCTTTTCATTGAATATTTATATTTGATTTCAGCTTTATTTAATCTTAAAAGAAAACAAATTTTGATAGTTTTAGCAATTTTAGTACTTCAACTTTTTTTCAGTTTATTTCAAGTTAAGTTTAATTTGAAGTACTAAAATAACTAAAACTATTAAAACAGTTTTTTAAAATGGAAATAAAGCTTAAATAAAACAAAATAAATATTAATAAATATAAAATAAAAATAATACATAAATAATAAAAATAACAAAATGACTAAAACTTAAACAAAAAATGAAAATGAAAATATAAACATAAAAGCTAATATTAATAAATACTATAATAGTATATAAATGCACTATATTTTCCATCTCTTATCAAGAAATCCAACTAAAATTTAACTCATTATTCACTGATAATCTATACATCCAGCGATCTGTTTAGTAAATGAATCATTCACAACGACTTCAGACGATTCACTGAAAAGATCCATCTCAAAACAACTCATTAATGAATCATTTTCAGTATTTAAAACTATTTTCAGTGAATAAACGTTTAAATTAGGGTCTGTCCCTCACGCAAATCTATCAAATGACTTCAGAAGATTTGAAATACATTCATTTTAACCACTTTTAACCTTGTTTTAGAACAAAGAAAGTCAAACAGGTTTGAGTGTGAGTGAATGATGCCAGAATCATCATATTTGACTGAATTGTTGGGCACATGCTCATTAGGGCAGACGAGGAGGAACGACTCTTTGTTTTAATGAATACAGAGAGCTGTGCGGCTCCGAGAGCTCTTAATGAGAAGCGCAGCTCTACTGATGACCGCTCTGACCCCGTCTTTAACAGCACCTCCTGCCCTCGCTGTTCCTGTCGTAGCTGTCGTCTTCCTCCCTCCCTCTCTTTTAGTGCTAATAACGATCCTTCTTTCTCTCCTAATGAATCAGGATGTGAAGGACTCGGACTATCCCTCCATACTGGCTCCCTAATTATCATCCGTCTGAGCTGCTCGTTTCCACCGGCAGAGTTTAGATCCATTATGAGCAAACATGTTTACTAATTGCTTAATGATTTGCTGTTTGATTGGGTTTTTCTCTGCTATTTGAGTGCTTTCTCCTCCTGTAGATTAATATCAAATGGTCTATATTGGTTAAATCTAAACATATGCCAGATCTAGAACAAGAAAAACCTATTTGTAATAAAAAACTATAAAATTAAATGACAAGTTTTAGATGTCTTATGATGGTGCACAAGTATATCAATCGATTCTTAAAGATGTTACAGTGTTTTACTGGAAAGCTAATCAAAATTATGTCCATTTTAGCATATATGACCAGATGATTTGTTCCCCCACAGATCATTTATTATCGCTTGTCAAATTTGCCCCTATTTGGGTGTGAGCAAAAACACGCCGTTTTTGTGTGTGTCCCTTTAAATGCAAATGAGCTGCTGCTCCCACCCCCTTTTTAAGAAGAGGGCGGAGCTTTAACAGCTCAACAACAACAAAGCTGGAGAATCTCACGCAGCCAAAATGAGGATTGTCAGTAACGGTGTTCAGCCTTACATTGTTCAAACCGGAGTCGACACTGATGGAGAGACTCAGGAAGAAGTTACAACTTTTAGACGTTTCTGAATGGTTAGTGGATAAATTTATGTAGTTGCTGTGGAGTTGATTCAACTCATCCACTAGCATGTGCCGTCATGTTCATCTTTTGTGTTGAATTGACCCTCGTTTGTGAAGCAGTCCGGCGTAAAATGACGGCATGTCAACAACACTCTACTACAACAACTCTTCCTCTTCTCTAAAGCAGCCCAACATGGCCCCGCCCCCTTTGTTGTGTGTTATCGGGGGCGGGGTTTATGTAAATATTAGGGTTTGTGATGTCACCAACCCGGGAAGAAGCTTTGTTGTGTGTCTGACCTGTTGAAGAGGTTGTTTCTGGAAACCATCCTCAGGAAGCCGGTCGGGTCAGTCACTGAGTTGAGTTTATTATTGAGTTCTTCAAATTGCTGGTCCAGAAGGTCTCCAGCTTCACTCTCGGTCTCGCTGCTGGAACACGCTCTGAAACACACCGAACACAACGTTAATTATTCAAGCAGTAAGATATGAGAGTGTTACAGTGATTTTAGCACAGCTGAGGGCTGCTGTTAGGTACAAAACATGGTACAATCACTGCAGAGGATTGCTTTTTGGGAAAAAAGGGCAATAAATAATTGACTACAGTAAAACTAACAATCATAAAATTACTTCTGACAAGAGTTCAGCACATGGAAATGACATACAGTGAGTCTCAAACTCCATTGTTTCCTCCTTCTTTTGTAAATCTCATTTGTTTAAAAGACCTCTGAAGAACAGGCGAATCTCAACATAACACAGACTGTTACATAACAGTCGGGATCATTAATATGTATGACCCCAATATTTGCATATGCCAGCCCATGTTCAAGGCATTAGACAAGGGCAGCCAGTATTAACGTCTGGATCTGTGCACAGCTGAATCATCAGACTAGGTAAGCAAGCAAGAACAACAGCGAAAAATGGCAGATGGAGCGATAATAACTGACATGATCCATGATATCATGATATTTTTAGTGATATTTATGAATTGTCTTTCTAAATGTTTCGTTAGCATGTTGCTAATGTACTGTTAAATGTGGTTAAAGTTACCATCGTTTCTTACTGTATTCACAGAGACAAGAGCCGTCGCTATTTTCATTATTAAACACTTGCAGTCTGTATAATTCATAAACACAACTTCATTCTTTATAAATCTCTCCAACAGTGTAGCATTAGCCCATTAGCCACAGAGCATATAGCCTCAAACTCATTCAGAATCAAATGTAAACATCCAAATAAATACTATACTCACATAATCCGACGCATGCATGCAGCATGCATGACAAACACTTTGTAAAGATCCATTTTGAGGGTAATATTAGCTGTGTAAACTTTGTTTATGCTGTTTAAGGCAAGCGTGAGTTCCGGGGGCGGAGAGCGTGAGCATTTAAAGGGGTCGCAGCATGAATCGGCGCATTTCTAATTATGCCGCAAAATAGGCAGTTAAAAAAATTAATAAAAAAAAAATCTATGGGGTATTTTGAGCTGAAACTTCACAGACACATTCAGGGGACACCTTAGACTTATATTACATCTTGTAAAAAAACGTTCGATGGCACCTTTAAGAGATTTAAAAAAAGTCTTTGATAAAGCGTTATAAGCCATGAACCAAGCCAATCAGCAACGAGGTGAATCACAACACTACAAACTTTGATTTGAAGCAAAGAAGAATTTGAAAATCGGATAAAATACAAAGGTACAAGAATGTGAACTTAATGGCTTTAGTGAGGGAAAGAACTACATTTAAAAATTAAAATTTAAAACTACTCATTTAAATATATATATATATATATATATATATATATATATATATATATATATATATATATATATATATATATATATATATATATATATATATATATATATATATAAGTGTATTGCAATATATGCACATATATACAAATATTTAAGTATTTTGATAGCATAGGGAGATCGACTCGATTACATAATTCACAGTACTTCATGGGAATGGGCGGAGCTAAAGAGCTATTTTGGTGCATTTTTATTGTGCTGACTCTCTGATTGGTGGAATTTCTGTACAGCATCATGGGTAATGTAGTTTTTCACCACAAATTCTGCTGTTAAACAGGATTATTTTAAGAATAAATTAAAATAATGCTGGTTGACGGCTTCAACAGAACCAAATACCATGGATTAACAATCTCGTAGCTCACAGTAGGGTTACTGTTATCATTGAAAATCAATTTTCCTATGAAAATGAATGTTTTTACTTCCGGAACCCGACCGTTGCACAGAGAGGTAAAAATCCCATTAATTTCCTTTTAATTTCTATAAATTAATTTTTTAACTTACAAACCATTAAAGACAGATCTACTGTACACTACAAGAATCAATGGTGTATGCAACGCATTTTTTACATAATCGTGTTTAACAGTGGAATGGTGAAAAACTACATTACCCATGATTCTGCAGAAAAATCTTCACCAATCAGAGAATTGCAGCAAGTGAATCGCACCAAACAAACTCTTAGCGCCTGAACACCGTTACTGACAATCCTCATTTTGGCTGCGTGAGATTCTCCAGCTTTGTTGTTGTTGAGCTGTTAAAGCTCCGCCCTCTTCTGGAAAGGGGGCCGGGAGCAGCAGCAGCTCATTTGCATTTAAAGGGACACACACACAAAAAAAAGCACGGCGTGTTTTTGCTCACACCCAAATAGGAGCAAATTCGGCAAGCTATAGTGGGGGATTTTGAACTGAAACTTCACAGACACATTCTGGAGACACCAGAAACTTGTATTACATCCTGTAAAAGGGGTGTTATAGGTCCTCTTTAACTTAATCAAGTTTCTTTAAGCTATGAAAGTGCAACATCTGAGTGATGAAATGCTCTCCACTTATCAATACTGCTGTCAAACATCCTCGGTTTTATATCCAGACATGCACATGTTTGTTGACTTTTCATTCCTGACATCCATTGAGATGCAACGCATAATAACAGAAACAATTTTTATAAACGACCAAACAACTTGAGCACAACGGCAGCTACAATCACTGATAATTACGCACAAGTCTCTCGGCATCTAGGGGAACGCGTGAGCAAATTTCTCTGATTAGCTTTAATGAAAAAACAGATCTCTTCAGTAATCTGACTCATCTGAGACGACACACTTGGATACCTCTATTGGGTTAATAAGGTTTTATCCACCTCACCTCAATTACACACCAAACGTGCTTCATTTGTACCTAATGCACGACGCAGATGTTCTGCTGATTATTTTGGACGTGGCATTAAAACATGTCGATATGAAGAGATTTGAATGTTCTGCAGACGTCTGAATAGCTCATTAGCACGTGTTTAATTGAGCACTTCGCTCTGAGAATGAATGGGAATGCCTGGTAATCGTGTCCCCTAGATTTCCAAACTATTCCAAGACGTTCCTCTCATTTTGTGTCCTTAATCTCCGCAAACATGTTCACACTCCCTCTAGAGACGGAAGCCGTCCCAAATCCTGTTGAAATGTTAATTTAATTCTTTGTCAGGATGCACCCCTCTAGGATGGGAATAATCTCGTTTTGGTGCCAACTAGAAATGAAAAGCACCGGAGGAGCCGGAGAATGAGATCTGCTCTTGTGCTTAAAGCGACAGACTTTGATCCAGTCGTGGGGCGAGAGGTTGCATCTACGACCCGTCCGTGTGCTCTGAGCTGTAGTGGATGTGGATGAGGGAAGTGTGCATTGGAAATGAAGATGGCTCCGATGTGGAGACAGCGCTGTGGGCCACATGTGCCAGGCTGAGATATGCGAGGATGCTCTGAAAGGAAAACCTTCCCAACACCCTTATAGGAACGCCAACCTGGAGGGCAAAACAAGGCTTTCCTCTGCTGCCCACCAGTTATTTTTACCAGGTTTGAGCTAAGTACTAATGTAGTGAGAGTGTGATATTAAAAGTCCAAATTTAAAGGATTAGTTCACTTCAGAATTAAAATTTCCTGATAATTTACTCATCCCCAAGTCATCCAAGATATTCCTCGTCTGGGATCATGTAGAGCTCTTTGAAGCTGCACTGAAACTGACATTTGAACCTTCAACCCGTTGAACCCCAGTGAAGTCCACTATATGGAGAAAAATCCTGGAATGTTTTCCTCAAAAACCTTCATTTCTTTTCAAATGAAAAAAGAAAGACATAATCATCTTGGATGACGTGGGGGTGAGTAAATTATCAGGAAATTTTAATTCTGAACTGAACTAATCCTTTAAGAAAGCTTGTACACACTGGGTTTGAGTTTGATTACTCATCCAGAGTTACACTTCATATATAAAGGACAAGACAAAGTGAAATAAAACTGCAAAATGTGCAATATTCTTATATGAAAGTAACAGTGTTTTATAGTGTGTAGCTCATTGTATGTTTACAGTGTGAATTTAACTGTACTTTTTAGTGTTTATTCATTGAGTGTACAGCCCTGTCATTTCATCTTACTATTATTATTTATTTTGTTTATCTTTTTTTTTTTTTTTTTTACTGCTGACTCTAAGAGCTTTGCTCACAAATTCTGCACTCGTACTGTCTGTGTGTGTACAAATGGCAAATAAAAACTTCAAACTCAAACTGAAAGCTAAATTTGAACAAGCTGTCTGCGGCGGATGCGCTTGAAAGCCATTTCTGCTGAGACAAGCAGCAATAAGAATGCATTAGTCTATAATATGCAAATTATACATCATCAACAGCAGTTTATTTCCTCAAATTAGGCCAAATTGCTTTACGAACCATAACTCAAACCACAGCTTTCACAACAACCAAACAAACAAACTCAAAAGGACCTGGCAAATCACTAAACACTGTAGTGTGAAATGCCCTGATTAGTGGCGTTTACTTGGTCAATTATCACTATTACTGCTGCTCATACTGAGAGTTAATGATTGATCAAAACTTTCACCATATTACATATCAATTCCTCAAATCATATGTCTCATTGAGGCGAGGATGATCTGCTTCATATTATGTTCATCTGCTTAATGATAGAACAAGCAAATAACTTCTTAATTCACATTATGATTTTTTATATCTCATAATTTTACTGTATAGCTCACAATTAGACTCACTTTATAACTACATTTCTCGAAATACAACTTTTGATGTTGAATAATATTACTATATATCTCACAATATGACTACATATACAGTGGCATGAAAAAGTATGTGAACCCCTTGCAGAATCTGTGAAAATGAGAATTATTTTAATAAAATAAGAGGGATAATAAAAAATGCATGTTATTTTTTGTTTAGTACTGTCCTGAGTAAGATATTTTACATAAAAGATGTCTGCATTTAGTTCATGAGACAAAACAATAGCTGAATTTATTAAAATAACCCCATTCATAAGTATGTGAAGCATTGATTCTCAATACAGTGTGTGGTTACCTGATGATCTACGACTGTTTTTATGTTTTGTGATGGTTGTTCATGAGTCTCTTGTTTGTCCTGAGCAGTTAAACTGAGCTCTGTTCTTCAGAAAAATCCTCCAGCTCCTGCAGATTCATCAGTTTTCAAGCATTTTTGCATATTTGAACCCTTTCCAGCAGTGACTGAGTGATTTTGAGATTCATCTTTTCACACTGAGGACAACTGAGGGACTCAAACTCAACTATTAAAAAAGGTTCAAACATTCACTGATGCTCCAGAAGGAAACACGATGCATTAAGAGTCGGGGTGTCAGGTGACCACACACAGTATTGAGAATCAATGGTTCACATACTTATGAATGGGGTTATTTTAATAAATTCAGCTATTGTTTTGTCTCATGAACTAAATGCAGACATCTTTTATGTAAAATATCTTACTCAGGACAGTACTAAACAAAAAATAACATGCATTTTTTATTATCCCTCTTATTTTATTAAAATAATTCTCATTTTCACAGATTCTGCAAGTGGTTCACATACTTTTTCATGCCACTGTATATTAATGAAATCATTTTATATGCTCATTAATATATATATATATATATATATATATATATATATATATATATATATATTATATTAATGAGCATATAAAATGATTTCATATCTCACATTATGACTATATATCTCAAAATACGACTATGTCGAATAATATTACTATATATCTCACAATGACTTCATCTCATTTTATGACTTATATATATATATATATATATATATATATATATATGACTTCAGTAATATGATATATGAAGTCATATTGTGATATATAGTAATATTATTTGACATAGTCATATTAAGATCTCACAATCTGACTTAATTTTCCACATTGCTTTATAATCATATTTGTATATATCTCACAATATGACTTCATATATCTCATATTACTTTATATAAATCATAAAATTACTTCTTATCTCACATTATAATTTTATTTATCATGAATTACATTTACATTACAATTACATATGACATTACATTTTTCTCAATATATCTCATCTCACACTGTGACATAATATCTCCAAATGCATATTTATAATATTACTATATATATCTCGAAATATGACTTTATATGTCGAATATTACTATACATCTCACAATCTGACTTCATTTTCCACATTGCTTTATATATATCATAATATTTGTATATATCTCGCATTATAATTTTATATATCATGGAGTATGACTATGTATCTAATAATACTACTATATATCTCATAATATGACTTCATATCCCATAACATATCTTTATATATCTTGAACTATGATTTATATATCTCAAAATATGACATTGCATTTTCTCAATATATCCCATCTCACACTGACATAATATCTCCAAATGTGATTTTATATTTCTCAGAATATGACTTTATATATCACGGAAATGACTACTTTGTTTGCATTAAATCTTATCTCACATTTGATTTTCTGCTTTGGCTTCCATACTCCAATATCCAGAATATCATAGAGACACAAACATGAGCTCATTTCCACTAGAAAACCCTAGCAACTATACAGCAACGCCCTGGCAACCAACCTTGCATGGGCAAACACCAGTCACCTTAACAATCCCGCTGAAACTGTGCATTAATCACAGAATTATTCTGATGAATCTCACTGATCGGTCTCAACTAAAGGGTGGAAGAGGTCTCGCTAAATGAGGCATAATCGCTCATATTGCAGACGGTCGCGGGTATCACAGTTCCTGTTCGTGCCTCTTTCTCTCTGCACAATGAATGGGGTCTTCAAAGGTGGCATATTGCACCCAACCAAGTGGAAAAGATTGCTCGCAGCCCCTCAGTCAAGCGCTAAATTATCCTTTAATGGGCAGGGATGAGCGCAGAGCTCGCTGGGAGAAGCCATCACACCTCTAGTGACTAATGCGCTGGCACCGGAGACTCGCAGCTTTCCACACGCGTACAATAATGGCCTTTGTTTCAGGCTGCTGCTTAATTCAGACCAAGAGCTTCTTGCCACGTTCTGCCATCCTTCTCTCTCTCTCTGCATTCTGCTCCTCCAAACCTGCCAGCGTCTTCACCTAATTACATGTCAGAGTACACTCAACACCGCAGCACTGACTCCTCTCAAAGCGGCGGAGAGAAACCTCCATGTGAGAGGTGAATACCTCCTCAGCTGCCACCCACTTAGAGCCACAGACCCAGAGATCAGTGCGGTGTGGCCTCCAGCCCCGCTGCGGCATGTGACAGCATCGCTGAGATGTGCTTCCTGCAGGGCATGAACGAACACACACACGCACACTCACTCCCGCTGCGTTCGCTGCCACCAACCAATCTGACTGCATCCATCAAGGTATATTTAGGAGGTTGCAGACTTTCACACTAACATACTCGCAGCCGCTTTCTGCTGCACTGGACATGCTCTTTTATTGGGAAAAACATATTCTCAAATCTTACCTATCAACACCTAGCAATAGCAATGTGCCATGGTGAGTTTTGCACAGTCAAACACCATTCATATTAGTGAATATCTAAATTATGAATAACTGGCGACAAGTCTGGGCAATAAAAATACATCTTGCTACTTGTATACACATTTATATTGTGACTTAAAGGATTAGTTCACTTCAGAATTACATTTTCCTGATAATTTACTCACCCCCATGTCATCCGAGTTGTTTATGTCTTTCTTTCTTCAGTCGAAAAGACATTAAGGTTTTTGAGGAAAACATTCCAGGATTTTTCTCCATATAGTGGACTTCACTGGGGTTCAACAGGTTCAAATGTCAGTTTCAGTGCAGCTTCAAAGAGCTCTACATGATCCCAGACGAGGAATAAGAGTCTTATCTAGTGAAATGATTGGTCATTTTCTAAAAAAAATAAAGTTTATACACTTTTTAACGTCTTGCACTGCTCTGTGATGCTCCACACATTACGTAATCACATTGGAAAGGTCACACATGATGTAGGCGGAAGTACCACAGTAGGGCAAAAAACTCCATCTCATTTTCTCCTCCAACTTCAAAATTGTCCAACATCGTTGTTTTACCTTTTTATGTAAAGGTCGTTTGACTTAGTCTTTGTAGACACTCGATCAGTACTTCCACCTATGTCATGCGTGACCTTTCCAACGTGATTACGTCATGCGTGGCGCATCGCAGAGCAGTGCAAGACGAGCATTTGTGGTTAGAAAGCATATAATTTAATTTTTTTTTAGAAAATGGCCGATGGTTTCTCTAGATAAGACTCTAATTCCTCGTCTGGGATCATGTAGAGCTCTTTGAAGCTGCACTGAAACTGACATTTGGACCTTCAACCCGTTGAACCCCAGTGAAGTCCACTATATGGAGAAAAATCCTGGAATGTTTTCCTCAAAAACTTTCATTTCTTTTCAACTGAAGAAAGAAAGACATGAACATCTTGGATGACATGGGGGTGAGTAAATTATCAGGAAATTTTAATTCTGAAGTCAACTAATCCTTTAAGAAAATTTACCGGCTATAAAAAATTTTAATCAGCCATTAAACTTTTAACAGAAATTTTAATGTAATCAAATGTTAAATAACACAGAATAGTCTTCACTATATAAATTATATATATAAAAAACATAGATTAATCCTTATTAAAGTTACAAAAGTTATTCAATCAAGAGCAGTGAATGATTTTTCTTTGTCTTTTGTTGTTTGATTAACATTAATGACAGATAGCAGCAGGTTTATTAGGCTGCTGTCACTTTAAGAGCTGCACAGATCCAATATACTGATACATGCATTTTCTTCCTCAACTGTTTGTGTTCACATGTGACGGTATCAAATTTTCATGTTGCGATTAATTGATGAAGCTTGTATCATGGTGTACGGTATTATCACGGTATTAAAATAAGTTGCAAAACAATTTTTGTCAGTTTAACAGGTTTAAGAACTCTTTTTGTAATAAAACAAAAACAACTGACTGAAATTTTCAAACAGATTAAAATGCAAAAGAATTAGGCTATAACGAACAACAGATAACACTTTACTCTATTTAATGCATTAACTAAGATTGAGCAATAGCTACATTTGATACAGAAAGTGTTATTTTTTGTTAATGTTAGTTTAGAAACACAACTGATCATTGTTAGTTTTATCTCAGGTCCATTAAATAAGTTATTTTGATTTTAGTAATGTTATTAAACAGCAACTAAGAAATTAACATTAATTAATAATAATTAATACTTTTTAAGAATTTTTATTGTCAGTTTAGTGATAATGAATTAACATGTTAACTAATGAAGCTGTATGTTTTCAAAGTTTTACTGAACAATAACAAATAATCAGAACATTTCTAATCATTAGGGCATGTTGTAGTCCAGATTAAAATATAAAAATGTTTAGGTTTGAAAATAAATATCCTTTTAAGTCTTTTTTAAGTATTCAGTATTTGGTGCTGTGATGAACAACACTGAGATTACAAAAAAATGAATGGCTGTTTGAAGCATTTTAAAAACTTCACTAGCGCAGTTACTTTGTTTGCACGGTTTCCGTGGTAACCGCTGCACGCTGCTGTTCCATCAGCGCCCTCTGCTGTCAGAGAGTGAACGCGCACTTTCATTCAGCTCGTCTCCTTCACTGGTTCCGCCATGTGCTTCTCGTGCACGTTGGGATTGTTTACATCTGAGCGCGTGTCCTTTTGACGCAGAATACAGCAGTGTTGTGCATTTTATACGATTGATGGGTAAAGTATTCTTAATTGCCTTATAAAAAATTAATAATTGGTAATAAATTATTATTTACGGTATTCTGAAGTGCCGACGATTACAATATCGTGCATATTCATTATCGTGATTTATCGCATTACCGAATATCGGCACAAGTCTAGACATAACTGACTATGTTTAAGTGGATACTCACCAAGACGTGCATTTTCAAGTGCAAGAAGAGAACTCAATTCAGTATTCACACGCTGTCAGCCGTGCTTCGGATGCTTCGGATGTTTGCGCACAGAAAACTTTCCACACAGCAAGTAACGAATTGAGTTCCCTGTCGCGTCTTCTTGCGCTTGAATATTTAAATTGGCAAGGCTTTAACTTTCATGACGATGCAGCACTGTCCCATCAACTGTCCTGAGCGCCGCTCACGTTCATCTTCTCACAAAACTGCATTGCTAGAATCGATTCTCGTCGCTTCATAAAATTAAGGTTGAACCACTGTAGTCACGTGGACTATTTTAACAATGCCTTTAATACCTTTCTGGACCTTGACAGTGGTATTTAAATTGCTGTCTATGGATGAGTCATATACCTCTCAGATTTCATCAAAAATATCTTAATTTGTGTTTCGAAGATGAACGAAGGTCTTAAGGGTGTGGAACGACATGAGGGTGAGTAATTGATGACTGAATTTTCATTTTTTTTTAACTAACCCTTTAATTTTAGGCCCTGTGCATATGCCAACAGATTGTGAATAATGGTCAGAAGTTCATAAAGTTCATAATAATCAATATGCATTCACCTGCTGTAGTATGAGTCCACACCCAGAGCTTCACGGGCGTTAGAGATGTGCTGCTCCAGAGACGAGGGCATGACGCCACCGCCGCCCTCCTGGAAGTCTGACGTGCCACCCTCTGACGCACCCTCACCCAGATACACCTCATGAAACTTCAGGATCCCTGTGAGACGGAGAGCAAAGGTCATGCTGGTCTTAATAGCTATATTACTTATTAAACAAATACACAAGATATGATTATGGTTATTATTATTAGCCAATGTAATTATGAACAATATTGCTGCTGGTGATGTTTTATGAAAGAAATCACAGTACAGTGATTTCACCATTACACTTAAAGGTCAGATGTAAAATACAATCACTCAGACTGGACTGAACTGTCTCAAACTCCAGTGTTTTAGACATAAAGTGCGTGCTTTGCGAAATAATGAAGTTAGAATAATGTATAGAGCTACGAGCAAGGTCAGCGGTCTCTTGTGACGGGCTGAAATCTAGTTAGGTGAATTTTGTAAATGAGCAAAAGCACTCCCGCTTTCAGATGAATGTTGGTTTGATTGTATGAGCATGTCTTTCTGTTACAGACGTCAATGTTGGAATAAATAAATGAGCTTCAAGTCCAGAGAGATGCAGACGTGTGTGCTGTCGTAAACTAACACACACACATGCACATATATGTTATATTTCTATTTATGGTGAGTGTTTTTAGGGGTGTGTGTGGTTGTGACGGGTGGGATTAGGGAGGCAGGTGGTTCTGCCGCTTTGCGTTAATTCACAGCTTTTTACCAGCTTCACCAAACAGCAGGCGGCACAAAGAAGCCGTGGGGAACAGAAGGTGTGAGGAATACGACAGTGTGAAACTGAGCATGTGTGCGTGTGTCACTGGATGCTTTATTTTTAAAAGTGAAGCAAACCCAAATTTGGTCAAACAACTGTTTATTTGTTGTTGGATGAGGTTCAGCCAAACTTACGGCGTGTTTGAGTGTGTAACTATGGAAGCTTGTTTCCGCCACTGAGTAAAAAATAAAACGGGTAATTGCGACTTTTTATCTTGCAATTCTGACATTTTTTCTTGCAACTGCATGATTAGATCTTACAATTCTGATTCTGTGATATATTGTTTTGTTCCATGGCAGAAACAAGCTTCCATACATATGCACAGATGCCTTCTGAGTAAATAATTATTTAAAATAGCTGACATCAACTTTTACTATATGTATTTTACACATATAGATTTATGAAAATAAAATGTAAACTGAAACTTATGGAGTGAATCGTGTGCACGATTTACTATTTAGTTCAATCAATTAGCTAAAACGTGTGTGCAATTTACTATTTAGTTCAATCAATTAGCTAAAACGTGTGTGCGATTTACTATTTAGTTCCATCGATTCGCTAAAACGTGCGCACGATTTACTATCTAGTTCCCTCGATTCGCTAAAACGTGCGCGCGATTTACTATTTAGTTCCCTCGATTTGCAAAATCGTGCACGCGATTTACTATTTAGTTCCCTCGATTCGCTAAAACGAGTGTGCGATGTACTGTTTAGTTCCCTCGATTCGCTAAAACGTGCACGCGATTTACTATTTAGTTCCTTGATTCGCTAAAACGTGAGCACAGTTTACTATTTAGTTCCCTCGGTTTGCTAAAATGTGCGCGCAATTTACTATTTAGTTCCCTCAATTCGCTAAAACGAGCGCGCGATTTACTATTTTGTTCCATCGATTCACTAAAACATGCGCACGATTTACTATTTAGTTCCATCGATACGCTAAAACGTGCGCGCGATTTACTATTTAGTCCCCTCAATTCCCTAAAACGTGCGCGTGATTTACTATTTAGTTTCCTCGATTTGCAAAATCGTGCGCGCAATTTACTATTTAGTTCCCTCGATTTGCTAAAACGTGTGCGATTTACTATTTAGTTCCCTCGATTTGCTAAAACGTGTGTGCGATTTACTATTTAGTTCCCTCGATTCACTAAATTGTGTGTACGATTTTTTTACTATTTACTTCCCTCGATTCGCTAAATCGTGCGTGCAATTTACTATTTAGCTCCCTCGATTCGCTACAACGTGTGCGCGATTTACTATTTAGTTCCCTCGATTCGCTAAAATGTGCACGCGATTTACTATTTAGTTCCCTCGATTCGCTAAAATGTGCGCGCGATTTACTATTTAGTTCCATCGATTCGCTAAAATGTGCGCGCGATTTACTATTTAGTTCCCTCGGTTTGCTAAAATGTGCGTGCGATTTACTATTTAGTTCCCTCGATTCCCTAAAACGTGCGTGTGATTTACTATTTAGTTCCCTCGATTTGCAAAATCGTGCACGCGATTTACTATTTAGCTCCCTCAATTCGCTAAAAACGTGTGCGCGATTTACTATTTAGTTCTCTAGATTCGGTAAAACGTGCGCGCAATTTACTATTTAGCTCCCTCGATTCGCTAAGACGTCCGTGCGATTTACTATTTAGCTCCCTCAATTCACTAAATCGTGCACGCGATTTACTATTTAGTTCCCTCGATTCGCTAAAACGTGGGCGCGATTTACTGTTTAGTTCCATCAATTTGCTAAATCATGCACGCGATTTACTATTTCGTTCCCTTGATTCGCTAAATCGTGCGCGCAATTTACTATTTAGCTCCCTCGATTCGCTACAACGTGTGTGCGATTTACTATTTAGTTCACTTGATTCACTAAAATGTGGGCGCAATTTACTATTGAGTTCCCTCAATTCGCTAAATCGTGTGCGCGATTTACTATTTAGTTCCCTTGATTCGCTAAAACGTATGCACGATTTACTATTTAGTTCCCTCGATTCGCTAAAACGTGCACGTGATTTACTATTTAGTTCCATCGATTCGCTAAAACGTGTGCGCAATTTACTATTTAGCTCCCTCGATTCCTTAAGACGTCCGCGCGATTTACTATTTAGCTCCCTCAATTCACTAAATCGTGCACGCGATTTACTATTTAGTTCCCTCGATTCGCTAAAACGTGGGCGCGATTTACTGTTTAGTTCCATCAATTTGCTAAATCATGCACGCGATTTACTATTTCGTTCCCTTGATTCGCTAAATCGTGCGCGCAATTTACTATTTAGCTCCCTCGATTCACTACAACGTGTGTGCGATTTACTATTTAGTTCACTTGATTCACTAAAATGTGGGCGCAATTTACTATTGAGTTCCCTCAATTCGCTAAATCGTGTGCGCGATTTACTATTTAGTTCCCTTGATTCGCTAAAACGTGTGCACGATTTACTATTTAGTTCCCTCGATTCGCTAAAACGTGCACGCGATTTACTATTTAGTTCCCTTGATTCGCTAAAACATGTGCACGATTTACTATTTAGTTCCCTCGATTCGCTAAAACGTGCACGCGATTTACTATTTAGTTCCATCGATTCGCTAAAACGTGTGCGCAATTTACTATTTAGTTCCCTCGATTCGCTAAAACGCGTGCGCAATTTACTATTTAGTTCCCTCGATTCGCTAAATCGTGCACAAGATTTACTATTATTACTACTATTGCTACTAAATAAAAATATATAAATATACACTTCTGTTCAAAAGTTTGGGGTCAGACAGATTTTTTTGTTAAAGAAATTTATACCTTTATTCTTAACGAAAATATCTTTTTTTGTCTTTGTTATATAACAAATATATTTTTCATTAAGAAAACAATATGTTCTGCATTAACCAAACTATCATAACTATATCACTCACCATATATTAATATTTATTAAATGATCTTGAAATAAAATTTAAACCCTGATTATATACACCTTGAATTGTCTTTAACCACCTAGCAACATCCTGGTAACCACACAGAACATCCTAGCAACCACAGAGCGACAACCAAGCAACCAGAAACACTCCAGCAATGCCTTAAGAACTTATAAAAACTTCACTATGTCTCAAGCCAACATCAAAGTGTCATGACATACACCATAAGCAATGCAATTTATTAAAACACACCCCTTAAAAAATCTTGAAGAAATGTGCCTTTCTAAAATAAAAAAGGCATCAGTTTGGCAGAACGAAGCATGTGTGTGACGGCCTCGGTCTTATTGATCTGTTAGTGTAAACACGAGCGCCGGTGTGTGTTGTGTTGGTCTGTGTTCAAACAGACAGACAGTGTCTCAGCGTGTCTCTGGACTGAGCTCTGATGAACTGTTCAGATGTGTGCTGTGCCTGTCTGACACCTCCATCACCCCCCCCACCCACCTCACATCACTCCATCGCTTCAGTCTGTCTGAGCACAACACCACCCACCTCCACACACACTACACCAGACACACTGTAGTAAACACACCCTGCACACTACTGCTACACACACACGCTTTACACTATTAACAGGAGTTATATTACTACGTGTGACATTTAACTTGTAATTATTTAATAAAAGAGAAAAGCAAGTAAATTAAAGCGATCTGGTTGTTCAATTCATGTCACGTAAGTTTAATGACGCTGCAAATGTGTCTATTTACAACGTGCTTAGAGCGTTGAGTATTGTAGCCAATCACAGGCATTTCTGTTGAAAATAATGCCAATCAGAGGTGTTTCAGTTACCGGTAGTGAGAATCCACTCAAAAGGCTGTATGAGATTATGTTTATAACAAACAAAGTGAAGACACTATTTAAATCAAAGATTTATTGTGAAGTGTAGTCAGATTTATTGATTAAAACGGGAGTTTTCACACTCAGTGAGTTTGTGTTGAACTGACTGACAGCTTTAGTGATTATAAAGGAAGCGCACTTTACTCGCTTTCTGTGTAATTTCAATCGCAATTTGAAGAAAAGTTTTTGTTTTTCATGAGAATTTGGGACCTTTTCTACAAATATATACAGTATACTTCATACTTCATTAGAAAAAGTGACAAAAAATAGACAAAAAAGATTTTTAATGTAATAATAGGTATTTGATAATCTCTAAAACATAAATTCAAATGCAAAACCTGTGAAAAATATATATGAAGGAGCGCTTATTATCTGTTGCCATGTACTGGTTATAGTGGTAATTTCATGTCTTTTTTAAGTTTTAAAAAAAGTGTTTGTTTTTCACCAAATGTTAGTTTTCCTACATCGTGAAACTTTTAGTTTGACAAATTCTTTGAAAAGATGAAAAAACAAACAAACAACAAAAACAAAAAACATTATTTTTATTTTATTTTATTAAAAATAACATTTAAATTGTGTAATATTCAAACTTTTGAGCTTTGAATTGCTGGAAAAGGTTGTGTGAAGTACTTAAAAAATCCTTGAAAAGTCCTTCATTCTTAACAGTGGCCTATAACTCTCTAATTTGCTGGGTCATAAAATCTGTAGGCCTATGTGATTCATCTTTGGACACACACACACACACACACACACACAGAGAGAGAGAGAGAGAGAGAAAGAGTGAATATGCATAGGCCTATACCATTTAGAGAACAGATAATAATTGTAAATAAAAGTTTAGGTGCTAGATCATCAAGGTTTGTGGTGTAACATGACATTTTATAGATGAGCATGGTCTAATACTGCTGTCGGATATTTATTTTAATTTATTTGACTTTTTTATTTGTATGTGCAGTATTTTTCAGCTCTGCCTAGTATGTTATTTGTTCTGTATATTCCTGTTGAAACAGGGGCATTTAAATTCTAAAGACAGCTGCACGATTGTCTCTCAGGTGCATAAGGTCTATACATGCATCAGACAGATATCTTTAGCCTGTGTTTCTGAAGCTTTCCCATTAGTGATATGTCCTTCAGACCGTATAAAGTTATGCAGAGCGTTATTTGGTATTTCGGCTCGGTGGGAGTTCATTAATCATTAATTCTGGGGTTTGAACCAGACTCTTGAGTGTCTTACCAGATCCGGGGGCCAGGAGCCAGCTGTACAGGTATCCCGCCGCCAGGGAGAAGTAGAGCACCAGGGCCCGCTGCCCGTTCACAGTGTCCAGGATGTGCTCCACGGTCACGGGCGTGTATGGGTCCGAGTCCTGCTGGCCCGTCTGTCTCTCCACCAGCAGGTCGGCAAAGGCCCGAGTGCGTCCGCGCTCCGCTACGGCCAGAGCTTCATCATGGTGCCCTGAGTAGAGGTCAGAGGTCAGTGCTGGCCTTCATAAAGCTATGAACACATCAAGTATTTCTTCATTTTCAAAGATCTGTTTCATGCATATTGTAGTCGCTGGGCAGAAACCTTGTTGTCATTATTATCATTACTGTTGGTCACCCTTTATGTCTGTCTGTGGGTTTTGCAAACCAATGAAAAGTATTAAAAGAGCTTGTGACTGAACCTCGTAACTCCATTGGATCCTCAAACTGTCTGTCAAACTCAAATTGTGAATGAAGTGTTTGTAACATCTCTGCTTGTTTGCAATGCAATGGTAAATAAAGTAGTGTTTGTTTGATTAAGTACAGCATTTTCTTTGCTCAATAAACATTATATATAAAGGCTAATGTTTTATGTATTAGAGATAAGTGTTTAAACTAGTTCTTATAGTTAAAAAGTTTTAAATATGTATTTTTTTTTTTTTTACAAAAACCCATCGCTTCACTTCAGAAGGCCTTTATTAACTGCATGGATTATTTTTATGATAGATGGATGCATTTTTTTAGATTTCAAAATCTCGCCCCCCATTCACTACCATTATAAAGCTTGGAAGAGCCAAGATATTTTTAAATATATCTCTGAATGTGTTTGTCTGAAAAAATATAGTCATATACACCTAGGATGGCTTGAGGGTGAGTAAATCATGGGGTAATTTTTATTTTTTGAGTGAACTATCCCTTTAAAAAAAAATTTTTGTTTGTTTTTTTTGCAGTGTAGCTCTATAACACGTGATTTAAATTCCAGTCATCTGGTCATTTTAGCAAACTAAACCCTTTTAGAGGGGTTAACTGTACATTAATCCTTACACATACAGATTTAAACACTGTTTAAACACTGTTTTTGTGTTCTGAATGGATAACGTATGATATAAGCAGGAAGGAAGGAGAGGAGAATATTTATACCGAGGCTGACAAGGACCCTCTGGAGAGCCTGGTACGAGGAGGTCTGCAGGTCGAACAGGGAGAGCTTGTAGTCGGTGCTGTGCTGGGCTTCATGACGAATGGTCTCGAACAGAGCCGACGCACGGTACAGCTGTGAGGCAAAAACAAGATTTTGTGCGTTACTCACACATGTGTTAATAATAAAGCACTGACCTGCTCTGACACCGATCACGAAACACTGCCATGTGTCTTATCACGCTACAGAGAAACACGACGCCTAATGAGAGCAGCGTGTTTATCTGCAGTGCTCAGATGTGAACAGCGGAGGGCAGCAGACTTCTACAGCTAAAACACCCAGCAGTTTCACACATTTCTACGCTTGTTTTCTTGTAGCCTTTAATCAAATCATTGCAAGTCAAGATGAAATCCTTATCTGTTGCACACGAGCCTTTGAGAAACCAATCTAAGCATGGGTGGTAATGAATGTACTAAAACAGTCCATGCAGTCTGGTTCTCGTTCAGTGATCGAAAGTGTTTTGAGGCGAGTTAGTGTGTGGGATGACTGACGTGGTATTTCTGGCTAATGATAACCTCTCATTCACGGCGACAGAGGGAAAGACAGCATCAGCACGCTTCTGTCTGTGACGCTGCCACCGCTGCTCGTGTGCGTGAGGGAGAAAATGAGCATGTAGCGCTGACATCAGTGTTGAGAACCAACCTAATGTAGCCGTGCTTACTTAACTACGTTTTTTAGTAGTGTGGACAGAACTGGTTTTAAAATAGTTTTGCTTTTCTCTTAGTAACAAACTACAAAATGCTATAATGCTATATTTTCCTTCATATTTTATTGTACATGCAATAATCAAATGCACTTGGTTCTGTTAAGTAGGTTTAGGATGTCTGATTTATTTTAGTGAATTGATTCTTTTGCATGGCTCATGTACAGTAAATAGCAATTCACAGATCAAGTAAATGATTTTCAAATCATATAAATGATTCAATAAATAAAAAGATTAAATAAGCAATTCAATGATTAAATAAATGATTCACTGGTGAAATAAAAGATTCACTAATCAAATAAATGATTCACTGGTGAAATAAACGATTCAATGATTAAATAAATGATTCACTGGTGAAATAAAAGATTCACTAATCAAATAAATGAGTCACTGATCAAATTTCACAGACCAAAAAAAAAAAAAGATTCACTGGTGAAATAAAATATTCACTCATCAAATAAACGATTCATTGGTCAAATGATTCACTGGTGTAATAAAAGATTCACTTATCAAATATACGATTCACTGGTGAAATAAAAGATTCACTAATCAAATAAACGATTCACTGCTCAAATGATTCACTGGTGAAATAAAAAATTAACTTATCAAATGAATGATTCACTGGTCAAATGATTCACTAGTGAAATAAAAGATTCACAAATCAAATAAACGATTCACTGGTGAAATAAAAGATTCACTAATCAAATAAACGATTCACTGGTGAAATAAAAGATTCACTAATCAAATAAACGATTCACTGGTCAAATGATTCACTGGTGAAATAAAAGATTCACAAAAAAAGTAATGAACTGAAAAAAAAGAGAAAAAAAAGAAAGAAAAAAGATTCACTAATCAAATAAACGATTCACTGGTGAAATAAAAGATTCACTAATCAAATAAACGATTCACTGGTCAAATGATTCACTAGTGAAATAATAGATTCACTAATCAAATAAACGATTCACTGGTGAAGTAAAAGATTCACTAATCAAATAAACGATTCTGTGATTCTTCAATTCAGTTATATAAATTGTGTTTTCTAGTTTTTTAAGTTAATTCAATATCGTATGTTCAATGTAATTCACTATGTTCAATGTGCCCCACTTGCAAATATTTTTTTGCTTATTTTATGCATAAATCTGACTAAACTTAGTGAGGTTTATGCTTAAAACAAGAAAAACACATTTGGTAAGAGAAACATTGATATAATAACTTTAATATTAATCAAAGTTAATAAAAACAAGTCTCAATATCTTATGCAATTTGCTCCTCAAGCAATAATATATGATATTTTTACAGCAAAACTACACAAAAATACTGTTTAAAAATGTTTGCAGTGTTTTTAAAAGGGCAGCTCGACTATAAACTGAAAAAAAAATGGTATATGATTTATTTTCAAACAACTTTCACTTTAAATTTCACAAATTATAACAAGGAAATGGCAAGTAACACACACTGAATTATTACTCCAGTATTTTTTGTTTCATTTACAACTTTAAAAAAAAACATAGTTTACAGTGTAGTTGTCAAGCCGTCCTCCTTCAAATGAGCAGTAGCTTGTAGTTTAGCACCCCCAGTGCTGGCTGACGGTGCATGTTTGAGTATTTATGTGTTTTCAAGATATATGTGTGTGTTTGTGGCTTGGAATGCAGAGTTTCTCAGGGGTTCGGCTGCAGAGAGCCCTTCATCAGCATACAGCGCGGCCAGCCTGCAATCAATTAAGAGCGGAATGCATCAGCACACACACACACACACACACACACTCCATCTGCAATCTGCAGCGCTCCAGAACTGTCTATACATCACACACACACACACACACACACACACACACACACACACACACACACACCAAACTGAGTCACCAGGGAGGAAAGGCCATGAAAAGCTACTATTACTACACTCACAAAACACACACACGCTGTACTATCAGCTGACTCCAGTTTCTTTTCATTTTCTCCACTCTACGGCCTGAAACACTCTGCAAACGCAGACACAAAATGCTCAGCTGACACATTACAAGAGCGTGTACTCGTTGTGTCATTTTTTGGAGGCTTAAATACTTTCTCATTGCCCAGTTTAATATCCAGAGACAACTATAGTGCATTCGTAGGTCGATATCCAGTGTGTCACATTTATGATCTATTACGCCCTTTTTCAAAGTCTTGATGTTGTTTTTGGGCTCTACTTGAGCAGGTTTTCATGCTTGAATGTTCATTATTTTCCTCATATTCTCCATTGTTGCAGCTCCTCTCTTCCCAGACTGTCAGTAACGCTCTGTTTAGTTCCTGTCTCTATGAAGCCCCTCCTTCTGAAAAGCACAATGTGCTCTGATTGGTCGGCTGGACCAGTGTGTTGTGATTGGTCAAGCGCGTCGAGTGTGTTTGGGAACACCTTTCAACACACTACTAACTAACTCAACCAGGCCCCGCCCCTTTATTTTGTGTATAAATTATTTAAATGAGGAATATTGTGAACTACAATGGAGTCATTTCAGGGAGTTTAGAAATAACTAACAAACAGCAACATTACACACTAAAGACAGATGAACATGGACCCCTTTAAAGGGGACCTATTATGCCCACATTTACAAGATGTAAAATAAGTCTCTGATGTCCCCAGAGTGTGTATGTGAAGTTTTATCTCAAAATAACCCACAGATAATTTTTTATAGCATGTTAAAATTGAGCAAAAATAAAAGATTCGCTAATCAAATAAACGATTCACTGGTCAAATGATTCACTGGTGAAATAAAAGATTCACAAAAAAAGGTAATGAACTGAGAAAAAAAAAGAGAGAAAAAAAAAGATTCACTAATCAAATAAACGATTCACTGGTGAAATAAAAGATTCACTAATCAAATAAACGATTCACTGGTCAAATGATTCACTGGTGAAATAAAAGATTCACAAAAAAAGGTAATGAACCGAGAAAAAAAAGAGAGAAAAAAAAGAAAAATAAAGAAAAAGAAAAAGATTCACTAATCAAATAAACGATTCACTGGTGAAATAAAAGATTCACTAATCAATAAATGATTCACTGGTCAAATGATTCACTAGTGAAATAATAGATTCACTAATCAAATAAACGATTCACTGGTGAAGTAAAAGATTCACTAATCAAATAAACGATTCTGTGATTCTTCAACTCAGTTATATAAATTGTGTTTTCTAGATTTTTTTTAATGAATTCAATGTCGTATGTTCAATGTAATTCAGTGTACCCCACTTGCAAATATTTTTTGCTTATTTTATGCATAAATCTGACTAAACTTAGTGAGGTTTATGCTTAAAACAAGAAAAACACATTTGGTAAGAGAAACATTGATATAACTTTAATATTAATAAAAGTTAATAAAAACAAATCTCAATATCTTATGCAATTTGCTCCTCAAGTAATAGTTTATGAAATTTTTACAACAAAACTACACAAAAATACTGTTTAAAAATTTTTGCAGATAATTTTTTATAGCATGTTAAAATTGCCACTTTTTGCGGTTGAGCAAAAACGCGCCGTTTCAGTGTGTGCCCTTTAAATGCAAATGAGCTGCTGCGCTCGGCCTAAGAGGGCGGAGCTTCAAGAGCTGATTCTGGTGTCAGGATTCAGTCAGGACGCACTATAATGACAGAAACTGTGAATATATGCTGCATGGAGATAGAACAGGTATAGTTTAGTTCAATTACGGTTATAACTTATATCGTCGTATTGTTTTTATCCACTATATTATTTGAATATATTATATTTTATTTGAATATATTAGTACAAGCCAGTTTACCGATGAGATTTATAACATTTATTGTACTTCACACAAAATGTGAAGCGTCTGTCTTCGCTCTAGAAAATCACTGTAAGAGCTTAATAAAACACAGTGCATTTGTGCATTAAAATATTATCCATAAACTCTCTCTCTCCCTTGCATTATCATCAACATACACAGCGGAATCCACAGAAACACTCGTTACAACTAACAGCAAACAAATATATAGACCTTATGCCTTTTCGGGTGGTGCTTAATAAACTGGTAAACTTTATATCCGTAAATCAACTCCGATGAACTGTAATAAAGTGCTCTCACCTTCATTACTGCTGTATCCAGTATCACTCTGGAGACTGTAAACTGGATCATGAACAGTTACTGATCTATCCTTGAGTAACACATTTTTAGCACAGTCTCTGTTTTGTATTGTCCCTTTGTTTTGACATTGGTTCACAAAATCCGGTGTGAAATGATTTGCGCAGACATAAACGAAAATTTCAGTAGAGTTGAGGGAGCATTTTGCATATTAGGTCCCCTTTAAAACATCCCAAGCAGCTTGACACATTTTAGGAGTGGGACTATCTGTTTGACCCACCAATGGCAGACAAGGGGAGTGTTCGGGAAACCGGTTTGGTGATGCAAGTGCTTCAGAAATGACACATTTCACATTAAACATAGGTTCTTGTACGTGTTATTATTAACTTAGGAAGCTAGATATAGACATGTTGACAGTTGAACTAACTTTAACTTAACTTTCTCAGCAATATTCTCTCCAAACTGTTGATCTTCCATGACAGTAGCTGAGCTGAAAGAGAAAACAGACTGTAGAAGAAGACAATTATGCTGATGCTCACTATACTATACTTGCGTAACCGTGTAGCTTGATGGGAAGAGTGTGTTAGTACTTTTCTAAGTGATAAAACTTAAAACATTCACCTGCTGGAAGATATATTGAAGGAGGGACCTGAGCGTTATTTTAGTATGATTTATATACTTGAACTGGCTTTTATTTTTATATTTATTAGTTATCATTTAATTTTAGTTTAAGTTTCAGTAATTATGTTCTTTTGTCATTTTATTAGTTTTATATTTTTATTTAGCTTTAATTTATTTATTTTTTTTCAGTTTTACCATGAAATCAAAACTGACTTTTATTATTTTATTCTAATGTTAGTACTTCTCTAAAACGTATTTATTTCGGTTAGTTGCCTTTTTATGAGTTTAGGTTTTTTTCATCTAATATTTATATTATATTTAATTTCAGATTTATTTCAATTAATTTTTAGTTTTAGTTAAATAATTTTTTATTTCAGTTTTAGTTTCAGTAATGTTCTTCATCTAAACTTAATCTAAAACATATTTATTTTGATTTAAATTGCCTTTTTATGAGTTAAAGTTTTTTCATCTAATATTTATATTTTATTTAATTTCAGATTTATTTAAATTAACGATTTTTTTTTTATTTTTATTTTTTTTTTTTAGTTTAAGTCAGTCACCATGAAATCAAAATTGACCATTCTTTTTTTCCCCTGGAATATTGCAACATTTATGATAAGAAATATTTATCCATGCACAATACATCATCATTATTATTTTTTTTTTTTAATTCATGTGCCTAATAATCTTGAATCAGAATATCGTCTCCTCCCTCTTGCATCATCTCTTTTCTGATGATGAGGGCGGGACAACCTGTCACTCACATGAGATCCACCAATAGCAAACCACAATCATCCAATCAATTCCCCACAGACAAAATCAAGCCCCGCCCTACATTTGTTCTTGTTTGAGAAGCGTTTCTCTCGGATATACGTTACAATAGGGAAGAAAAGACTATCACTAGCCATATTTAAAGACCTGAATATGACTGAGACTTGTGCAGGACTCCTCTCAAGACACTAAAAACACCCAAAATACTTTAGCAACCATTTAAATACACCCTTAAGTATTAGATAAAAAAAAAAAGGTACGGTAGCGCACACACAACCGGACGTCTTAACAAAAGCAGCATCAATCTGAACGTGTCTGTATGATTGACAGCTGCTGCCAGAGGCACGTGAGACTTGAGACTGACTGTCTGTCTCTCTTTCAGACAGTACTGAGGACGTCCCTCCCCACTGGCACAGCTGCCTAATTGACAAGACTGGCTGTACGATGATATAAACACATTATCCTCTAATCTTCCGTCTCCCTGTAGACGTTCGGCACATATGTGATCAACATCCTTCTCCGCGGCAGAGACCCGCACCGAGACGCGAGAACGGCTCTGTAATTTACAGAGGGAGAAGAACAATCTAGAGCCTTCCTCACCAGACATGATAAAATGTGATCCGATTACAGAGACGACTAGAGACGTCACCGTCTGAGCCGACCACCTAAAGAAATCATCAAAAAAATCTAATAAAATCTGTCAAAATATAATCTCAGAGGTTCAATACTCCTCAGTCTGGTTTCATGCTATTGATTGGAAAGTTTAGTGCACAAAGCAATCCTAAAATGTGTCAGGAAAACAAACAGCGATGTCTGATTCATATCAAAGGTACACTTTTTATTAACGATCAATATTTGCGCACAGAATTTAATTTCCGTGGGAGTATTTTTTTACCTTTATGAGGGCATTTTTTCCATATTTTCCATCAAAAAACACTTTAGATTAGTTTCACACTCCATTATGAGTCATTAAATACAGATTTATGATTATTATAAGTTGTTCTCCAACGTGAGCTCTTAAAGAGACGGCGCGCTTCCAAAA
Organism: Ancherythroculter nigrocauda; assembly: GCA_036281575.1. Classification (NCBI taxonomy): domain Eukaryota; kingdom Metazoa; phylum Chordata; class Actinopteri; order Cypriniformes; family Xenocyprididae; genus Ancherythroculter; species Ancherythroculter nigrocauda. The sequence goes on along the minus strand of VTFQ01000499.1, from coordinate 307,253 downwards.
GGCTTGAATCTTTACAATAATCTGTCACTGTCACTTTAATTTAGCGCAAGATCATCTACATGTTAAAATAGATAAATATATCCAACACTGACTGACATGCACTATCATTCAAAAGTTTGTCGTCAGTAAGATTTTGTAATGTTTTTGAAAAAAGCATTTATTTGATCAAAAATACAGGAATATTGTGAAATATTATTACTATGTGAAATAACTTTTTTCCATGTAAATATATACTGTAAACTGTAATATATTCCTGTGATCAAAGCTGAATTTTCAGCATCATTACTCCAGTCTTCAGTCACATGATCCTTCAGAAATCATTCTAATATGCTGATTTGTGATTGATTAGTATCAATGTTCGTTTGTATCATTATAAATATCTTTACTGCCCCTTTTGATCAATTTAAGGCATCTTTGCTGAATAAAATATGTATATGCATGTATAGCTTTTCTAAATTATTAAATGATAGGCATTTAAACTAATCTATCTGTAGTATTTGTCACTTTCAGGTTAATTTCTGTTATTTTTTTGATTCACTTGAACCGTTTAGCAATGATTCATGAATCATTCGACTGTAAGAAAGTAGTTCAAGCTGTAGCGCTTTCAAAAAGAAGCTCTGTTTGTTGAAGCACGTCCATTTCTGACACAATCGATGGTGTGCATTTAGGACGGGATTATTTCGGCACAGTAATCACACACTGCAGCTTTGAGTGACTCAAATGAATTACTGAATCGGTTCATTGAAGCTAACGAATGGAATCTGGTCATATGAATCGCGCTACATCCAAATCCTCAAACAAACAGTGTGCTCGTTTGGACTGAATCAATTAGGGCCTAAGCACAGAGAGTGTGTGACTCCCTGAACATCAAATTCGGTCTCTTTGTTTGCCTCGCACAATGATGAAGTCACAAGTGAAGAGTCAGACGGAGATGACAAGTCCGCAAACATGCGAAACACACACACATACGCGTGTCCGCCTACAGGCACATCATTAGAAGAAGCAGAGACAAGCTCTGTCAAGAAGAGCGTTCATGAGCATCCTGTGCATCTGTGCGGAGACTGCAGTAAATTGGCTGTGTGTGTGTGTGTGTGTGTGTGTGTGTGTGTGTGTGTGTTGTACCTGGTGCTGGGATTCCTCCAGATTGCCACTGGCCCACAGCGAGAGCCCCAGACGGTGTCGGATCTTGGCCTCGTCCTCCCGACGGCCCAGCTGCTCCGCGAGACGCAGACCTGAGACACACGGAAACAGAGATTTACCCATAAATGCTTTTCCAGGTAGTGTTTTAAATGAACAGTTTAAGTTTATTCATCCCACATCACAGCAAATAGTGTTTTTCTTGTTTTAAATCATCAAAATGGGAGTTTTATGGCTTTTAGTCCATTTGTTTGCAATATAGGGGCAGTAAACTTGATATTTGCATTTAAAATTTAGTCCCTCTCTTTCCAGACAAAAAATATTGATAACTTATGTGATAAAGTATTGTTTATATACTATTATAGTATTTATTAATATTTTGAACAAAGCTATTATTTTTATATTTTCAGTATTTGTTTTAATTTTAAAGCAATTTTGTTATGTGCTTTTGTCATTTTCATATATTAAACATTTCTATTTAGCTTTTATTTATTTTTATTTCAGTTTTAGTCATTTTAGTACTTTGTCTTTTTTTTATTTCAATTAGTTTCCATGGACAAAAACATTTCTAATTTTCATTATTTTCAGATTTTTATTTTTTTAATTTTTAAAGTTCAAGCTTTTACATCATATTTATGTTTTATATTCCTTTTAACTTTATTTCAGTTAAGCAAAACATTTCATAATAGATTTATTTAACTTTAAAAACACTGCTGCGCTACAGAGAGTTTTGTCAAGCTTCAAAAATGACAAAGTACCCTATAAATTAAACTTATTAATTAAAATAAGCTTGAATATATCTGTGTGTGTATATATATATATATAAAAGAATGATTTCTGAAGGATCATGTGACTGAAGACTAGAGTAATGATGCTGAAAATTCAGCTTTGATCACAGGAATAAATTACATTTTACACTATATTCACATAGAAAACAGCTATTTTAAATTGTAATATTATTTCACTATTTTTACTGTATTTTTTGATCAAATAAATGCAGCTCTGGTGAGCAGAAGAGACTTTCAAAAACTATCTGACCCCAAACTTTTGAACACACTTTGTAGTAATGTATACATTAATACTATACACTCTTTGATTTCACACTTTTTCATTCTGTTTTACTTGGAAGAAGGAAAATCATATGGGTTTGGGGGTGAAAAAACATGAATTTTCTTTTGTTGGCTGAACTATTCCTTTAATAAAAGCATCAAAACGCTCAGCACTTAAAGTTACTTACAGTTCTAGTATGTGTCTTGTTTTAAAACTCATATTTGGTGCGCTCTGCAATTAATCATCCTAAAATAACAGCCTCCAAAACATTCCCTTGCCTTTTCTTCCTCCATTCTTTTCTTTCTCTCTGTTTTTTATGTTTTTCATCATCAAACTCTGACATGGCTGTCGGGACACACTGGTATTTAGGTCTCATCAGGCGCTGATCTAAAGAAAAGCCTCAGAAATGATTTTTCTCGTTCAACACAGACTTTAATCACCGTTTCAATCCCTCTTTGATTCCTTTCAAGTTCAAACCCAAGACAAAAGAAATGTTCAGTAAAACACTCCCCTCTTCAACACCATCTACACTACAGTACAAGGGTCTGAATTATACAAACTGTATGTATTTAGCCCCGCTAAATAACCGTGAGTTTCAACACACTACTAACTCAACCAGGCCCTGCCCCTTTATTTTGCATATGAATTATTTAAATGAGGAATATTGTGACGAACCAAAACCAAAATTTAATTTTTTCAGTTTCCAAATTAATCAAGTACCTTCATTATCAAACACACAACAAGCAAACCGCGGAGTCTCACAATCTAGAGTCCCACATGTTTCGGTTTCTACACAACTTCAATCTCACAAATGCCAAACTGATCTGAGAGTGAGCGGTTTCCTCCTGTCCGCCGCTCACGAGGAGGCCACTCTTAGTTAATTGGCTGTCAGACGGAAGGACGCGGTGGCCTTTTGGTGTAGAGGATGCGAGACGGGATCCGCATCTATCTGTCCTTTTCCCACTGTCCTCAGCCGCTCTCGCAGGAGGGAAGAAGCCGTCAAAAGTCCTGGATGAAAGTGATTAGAACGCGCGGCCACCCGTGAGCCGCTCTGTTCCTGACAGCTGACAGAACTGAGGAAAGTCATTTCGGAAAGACCAGCAAGAGAGGACAGGTTTTATTGAGTGGATACCTAATTCAACTACAAACTCTTTTAACAAAGCCATGGAAGCTTGTTTCTACCATGAAATAAAGAAATAAAAAAGGTAATTGTGTCTTTTTATCTCAAAATTCTGACTTTTTTTTCCTCAGAATTGTGAGATATAAAGTCAGAATTGTGGGTTAATTGCGAGTTTTAAAGTTAGAATTACGTGTTATAAAGTCAGAATTACGTATTATAAGTCAGAATTATGAGTAATAAAGTCAGAATTGCATGATATAAATTCAGAATTATGAGATATAAAGTCAGAATTGTGGGTTAATTGAGAGTTATAAAGTCAGAATTGCGAGATATAAAGTCAGAATTGCGATATAAAGTCAGAATTATGAGATATAAAGTCAGAATTGCGAGATATAAAGTCCGAATTATGCGATATAAAGTCAGAATTATGAGATATAAAGTCAGAATTATGAGATATAAAGTCAGAATTGCGAGTTTTAAAGTCAGAATTATGATATAAAGTCAGAATTATGAGATATAAAGTCAGAATTGCAAGTTATAAAGTCAGAATTATGAGATATAAAGTCAGAATTATGAGATATAAAATCAGAATTATGAGATATAAAGTCAGAATTGCGAGATATAAAGTCCGAATTATGCGATATAAAGTCAGAATTATGAGATATAAAGTCAGAATTGCGAGTTTTAAAGTCAGAATTATGAGATATAAAGTCAGAATTATGAGATATAAAGTCAGAATTGCAAGTTATAAAGTCAGAATTATGAGATATAAAGTCAGAATTATGAGATATAAAATCAGAATTATGAGATATAAAGTCAGAATTGCGAGATATAAAGTCCGAATTATGCGATATAAAGTCAGAATTATGAGATATAAAGTCCGAATTATGAGATATAAAGTCCGAATTATGCGATATAAAGTCAGAATTATGAGATAAAGTCAGAATTGCGAGTTTTAAAGTCAGAATTATGAGATATAAAGTCAGAATTATGAGATATAAAGTCAGAATTGCAAGTTATAAAGTCAGAATTATGAGATATAAAGTCAGAATTATGAGATATAAAATCAGAATTATGAGATATAAAGTCAGAATTGCGAGATATAAAGTCAGAATTATGCGATATAAAGTCAGAATTATGAGATATAAAGTCAGAATTATGAGATATAAAGTCAGAATTGCGAGTTTTAAAGTCAGAATTATGAGATATAAAGTCAGAATTATGAGATATAAAGTCAGAATTGCGAGTTATAAAGTCAGAATTATGAGATATAAAGTTAGAATTATGAGATATAAAATCAGAATTGCGAGATATAAAGTCAGAATTATGCGATATAAAGTCAGAATTGCGAGATATAAAGTCAGAATTATGTGATATAAAGTCAGAATTATGAGTTATAAAGTCAGAATTGTGTGATATAAAATCAGAATTATGAGATATAAAGTCAGAATTGCGAGATATAAAGTCAGAATTATGCGATATAAAGTCAGAATTGCGAGATATAAAGTCCGAATTATGCGATATAAAGTCAGAATTATGAGATATAAAGTCAGAATTATGAGATATAAAGTCAGAATTGCGAGATATAAAGTCAGAATTGTGTGATATAAAGTCAGAATTGCGAAATATAAAGTCTGAATTATGCGATATAAAGTCAGAATTATGAGATATAAAGTCAGAATTATAAGATATAAAGTCAGAATTGCGAAATATAAAGTCAGAATTATGAGATATAAAATCAGAATTGCGAGTTTTAAAGTCAGAATTATGAGATATAAAGTCAGAATTGTGAGATATAAAGTTAGAATTGTTGGTTAATTGCGAGTTTTAAAGGTAGAATTACATGTTATAAAGTCAGAATTACGTATTATAAGTCAGAATTATGAGTAATAAAGTCAGAATTGCATGATATAAATTCAGAATTATGAGATATAAAGTCAGAATTGCGAGTTTTAAAGTCAGAATTATAAGATATAATGTCAGAATTATGAGATATAAAGTCAGAATTGCAAGATATAAAGTCAGAATTATGAGATATAAAATCAGAATTATGAGATATAAAGTCAGAATTATGAGATATAAAGTCAGAATTGCGAGTTTTAAAGTCAGAATTATGAGATATAAAGTCAGAATTGTGAGATATAAAGTTAGAATTGTTGGTTAATTGCGAGTTTTAAAGTTAGAATTACATGTTATAAAGTCAGAATTACGTATTATAAGTCAGAATTATGAGTAATAAAGTCAGAATTGCGAGTTTTAAAGTCAGAATTATGAGATATAAAGTCAGAATTGCGAGTTTTAAAGTCAGAATTATGAGATATAAAGTCAGAATTGCGAGATATAAAGTCAGATTTATGAGATATAAAATCAGAATTATGAGATATAAAGTCAGAATTATGAGATATAAAGTCAGAATTGCAAGTTATAAAGTCAGAATTATGAGTTATAAAGTCAGAATTATGAGATATAAAGTCAGAATTGTGAGATATAAAGTTAGAATTGTTGGTTAATTGCGAGTTTTAAAGTTAGAATTACATGTTATAAAGTCAGAATTACGTATTATAAGTCAGAATTATGAGTAATAAAGTCAGAATTGCATGATATAAATTCAGAATTATGAGATATAAAGTCAGAATTGCGAGTTTTAAAGTCAGAATTATGATATATAGTCAGAATTGCGAGATATAAAGTCAGATTTATGAGATATAAAGTCAGAATTGCGAGATATAAAGTCAGAATTATGAGATATAATTTTTTGTGCAAACAAAGCACTCGTGTCGCTTCATAAAACTGAGGTTAAACCACTGGAGTCACATGGATTACTTTAATGATGTCTTTACTATCTTTCTAGGGCTTGAAAGAGGTAGTTGCGTAGCCTGTCAATGGAGGGACAGAAAGCTCTCAGATTTCATTAAAAATATCTTTATTTGTGTTCCGAAGATAAATGAAAGTTTGGAATGACATGACAGAGAGTAATTAATTACAGAATTTTTATTTTTTGGTTCAACTAACCCTTTAAATCACTCACTAATGATGTGAAATGTGGGTGATTTAAATGTCTAAGGCATATAAAGTGAATAAACCACTCTTAATCAACGCACCTTTTGACATAAACCATGAGAAAGTAGTTTAACCAGTTCACTGAAAAGAAATGGTTCAAAAGAACAATTCATTAGCAAGCCGGACATCACTAGTTTCGCTGTGTGTTCATAGAGAGAGCGCTCACCCGTACATCTCCAACAGGATTATTACAGCAACATACGGTTGATTGATAACACGCTCCAGCTCAGAGTAACACCAGAAGCCAAACAAATGAGCTGAATTTCAATGTCCTCTGTGGGAGCAAACCACCAGCTGTCTCTCGGAGCATGTAAACATGGGCTTCAGAGTTTAAACGTGACGTTTATACCTCAATAAACAACTCCCTGACATCTTTAGTTGTTTCACCCTCAACTGAATAGAGGTCTGAAAGTGTTTTACTGGTAAACCTCACAAAGAATGGTCAAATTTCACCCCTGATGGTTCACATGTTTGATTTCTGCATCTCTTACCTTCCTGCAGGTACATGACCGACTGTGAGTAGTTCTGCAGAGCGTGATGTGTTCGTCCCAGGCTGCTGTAGGCCAGGGTTTTGGCCACCAGGTCGTTGGTCTGTGCCGCAATGCTCAGATGCTGCTCCTGGTACACCACGGCACGCTCGAAATTACCCAGAGACTCGTACGTGAGTCCCAGGTTCCCGTAGGCCCGGCCCTGACAGCTGGAGCTGCCCGTCTCCTCTGCGATCTGGAGGTCCAGTTGGTGAAACTGAAGGGCCGTGTCGTGTTCGCCCATCAGCTGGTACACAGCGCCCAGGCCGCAGCTGGCGTCACCCTCCAGCAATCGATCTTGGGTGTCACGGGCGATGCCGAGCTGCCGTTCCAGGCATGAGATGGCTTGCTCGTAGTTACCCAGCTGGCTGTGCAAGCTGCCCAGCTCTCCGTAGGCCTGAGCTTTTCCTCCGCACTCTCCCAGCTCATGGGCCACCACCAACCGCTTCTCAAAACACACCAGAGACTGCTGGAGGTTCCCCATCGCCCTGAGAAACACAGTCAGCAGACAATTTTACACACAGATAAAAGAAGACAGAGCCAAAATACTCAGATGAAACTGACAAATCAGAGCCACATAGTAAATAAATAAATAAAATATTTGTAATACAATGTATAATAATATATATATCTGTGTGTGTGTGTGTATATATATATATATATATATATATACAGTCAAAACAAAATGTATTCAGACACCTTGAACATTTCATTCATTATTAGTTTATTCACTGTAGTTTAAAAAAAATGGTAATAAAATATGACAAGATGTTAGAGTTAAACTGTGTCAGAAAAAAAAAATATATATATAATAAAAAAGAAATAATTTTTTTTACACAAATAAAAATAAAAATACTGAAAAATGCAAGTCTCATTTTAATAAATAAATAAATATTTTTAATATAATATAAAAAAAATGTGTTTGTGTGTGTATATATATATATATATATATATATATATATATATATAAAATAATAAAACATTTTTTTAAAAGTAGATCCAAAATACTGAAAATTATGACTGTCCAAGTCACATTTTAATAAATAGATAAATAAAAATAAAATATTTGTAATATAATGTATAATAAATGTTTTTTGTGTATATATATATATATATATTTTTTTTTAAATATATTATTTATTATATAATAAAATAAAATATATATATATCTTTATTATATATATATATATGTGTGTGTGTGTGTGTGGGTGTGTATGTATAATGTGTAAATAATTATATTTAATTATAAATAATTATTAAATTAAATACAATTTCTACAAATTTTATACAACTAAAAGTAGATCCAAAATAAAAAATATGATTGCCTGAGCAACATTGTAATATATATATTTAATTTTTTAAATTGCATTATAAATGCATTGTATGTATATATATATATAAACAATGCATTTATAATGCATAATAAAAAAAAAAAAAAAAAAAAAATTTAACTGATGTCATCGATGTGCATATTTCTTTCATCCGATCAGATTTTTGTGCTTTTCATTTCATTAAAAAACTACTTTACATTACTTCGGTCTTATTGCTTTATCAGCTGACAGTGTGTCATCTGCTGTCAGACTCTGGTATATTCCAAAAAAAAAAAAAAGAAAAAAATAAGTGCAATGTAAATTTTATTTCGACTAACAAATTCCAGAATGTTCACATTCTGATAACAACATTTTGAGATTTATGTATTCCTTTTAATATGAACCATCTCACATGAAACACAATCTGGAAGTACAGTAGCATCAGTCTAGTTTAATAGTGCTAAAATTCTGAATGTGAGGCAATCACGGGGGACCGCATGCTTTAGATCGATACGAGCTATTTGAGCAACACACAGGTGGCAGGACAGCGCCAATGCAGCTTCATTTAGAAAGAGAAATATAGTCCACACGCTCATCCGTCGGGAGAGCAGGTTCCAAAAGCAGTTCCGTACCGGCTCTCTGAGGAATAACAAAACCAGGCTTAATTCACACAGGCCGGGGACTCGCTCACTACTTAGGTAGCATAAAAGCGATGCATCATTACCCCTTGTTGTCCTGTCACTTGAAATTACAGCAACATCAGTCTCGTTGAAAGGCCCTGCCTCATTTCAATATAAATGAAACAAATAGCTTTTAACGCAGGCCTTTAATGAGGTTCTTGTTGGATTCTTCGGCGCTATCTGAGGTAAAGCTCCTCTCCGCTGAGGGGAGTCCAAGCGCATTGTCACAACTGACAGTGTAATTTACCTTCCTGTTGGACTGTGGGAAGAATGGGGGTTTGGGTTTGGATGAGGTTTGTTCATTGCGGGCCCGGTGTGAGTTCTCTCCCCACAATCCGCAGTGTCGAGCTTTGACAGGCCCCTGCAGCAAACCATTCATCATATTTCGATGCCCGTATACTTGCGGGGAGTTTAGGTAAGCAGAATTCACAAGGGTTTGTGACGGGAGCTGGAACACTTAAAGGGCTGATTGGATAGTAATTAAAATGGATGTGTTGCGGATCACACTGAGGGTTCTGGGGAGACACATATGGAGCATATAGCTATGCACATAACTCAAGCAAATAAATCGTAGAATCAGAGTTTTCAATACTCATTTTTTTGGGTGAACTATCCCTTTAAGTCTATATATCTATATATTTATATATAAATAAATATATATATATCTTAAAATCTTAATGCAATGTTGAAAGCGAATTATAAAAAGATATATAACATTATGAGTTGGGATCATTAGCTAAAAACATAATATATTCAATATTTACTTGTAGGTGTTGTATGCATTTGGAATGCAATGAATCAACATCAGAAAACTGATTCAAAACTCATGATTCAAAAACCTGATTCAAATATTTGCTTGCATTTTCTCTCAAAAACGTTCCATGTGTCTTTTTTAATCATTTAAAATGTACTAAAAATATATCACAAGTAAATGTTGCTGTTAATCATATGCAACATGGATTTCTGTGAATACTTGTGAGAGATCAAGCAAACAAATCTTGATTCAGTACTCATTTTTGGGTGAACTATCACTTCAAAATGCTATTTTATCACATAACAGAATACAAAACCATAAGCTGTTTCACTAAAAGGAGTTTGTTAGGTTTGAAATCAGCTCATAAAACAATAAATCTATTGTTGAAGACAAAATGTATCATGCAACTTTGTGTTTTAATAAATCACGTCAATACACCACAAAAAAATCCTAATGCAATGAATGTCGTGAGTGAATTATAAAATATATATAAGACTGTAAGTTTGCATCAACGGCTAAAAACATTATATATGCAATATTTATGTATCTGCAATGCAATGGCTCAACATCAGTGAATCGATTCAAAACTCTAATTCAAAGATTTGTTTGTGTTATCACACAAAAATGATTAGAATCTCAATGTGACATTTTTTTAAATATTAAAATGCTATACTGAAAATATTTTAAGTTGGACTTCTGTGAATTTTTTTTTTGATAGATCAAGCAAACAAATCTATAAATCAGAGTTTTAAAAATGATTCACTAATCCCTCAAACTGAGTCACAATCTGAACTCCAATTTTGCTTGTTTGCTAGTAAAGTATAAATTAGAGATGCTATTAATATTAAAACATATAAGTCATGAGCCATAAGGAAGGAAACTAAGGCCAAAAAAGAAGAGCATTAATATAATGTCACTATTTAAGATTCATTCAGAATATTGTAAATATTTGATATTGCCCAGCCTGAATGGCAAGCTTGCAACAAGTTTTTATACAAATGCAAAAAAGTACTAACAAAGATATGATTTACATGTATTTTTCATGATTAATCCAAAGTCTACAAGTGAAGATTTTGAAAGATTCTGCTGTTGACACACTCAAGCGACACTGAAAGACAGAAAGAGTTGTTATGCTTTAAGCATCCCGGTGCAGACGTGCAGCCCTGCTGTGTCATGTAAGCATGCATGGTGAAGATGGGGTTATGATCTGATACAAAACAATCCCATTTTCAATCTGTTGCATGTTGTGAGAGTGTCCGCCTGCTGACCTCACGGTGTCAGTCCACATGCCCTCCTGATACAGTAAGTGTCTCTCTTAGATTAAAGCAACTAGAATAACAAGCAGCCTGTTATGGAGTCAAATTAATGCCTTAAAGTTTTGCACAAAAATAAAGTTTTGCAAAACAAAAAAAAAGAATTGAGCAATAAAAAAATGTTTTGCAAACAAAAATAAAGAATTGCAAAGGAAAAATAAAGTATTGAGCAGAAAAAAATAAGTTTTGCAAACAAAAATAATAAATTGCAAAATAAAATAAGGTAGTGCAAAAATAAAAATATAATCAATTACAAAAATCAATGACAGCTGTAATCCTATTTTATCTTTGCCACATATTTTTCATGCTCAAACCTACTAAATCATTCGCAACGCTCATTTTCTTCTGCGTTTCAGTCAAGCGTGCGCTCACGATACCGGTTTTCTTTTGCGCTGCACTTTTCTGTGCGGATCTCTTTATGGCACTGGTTTGACGTGGGGGTGGAGTCAAGAAATGCGAAACACGTCATCGACAGGAGATGCAGATCGGAACAGAACAGATCAAGCATAGAGACAGAGCGCATTTATTATAATCTGAAAACCACGCCCACCGGGGGGGAAACAATCCAACCGTCTCCATTGACTTTGTATTGCATGAAGCAGCCTTCTTGTCTAGCCTTCTTGTCCTCCAATGCTTAAAAGCTGCTGTGTGACAAGGTGTACAGCTAACAAGCTAAAAAACCCAGAAATAAGTTTTTATAAGCTGTCGACCTCAAAAAACGAATGTTTAAGGACACAAAAGTGGATACAGGCAGTGAGACAGAGCGCAACAAGTCATATTACTATAAGAAATGCATTGGAGGGGGTCGTAATCGGCAACAACATATGCTAAACAAACCAACAAAAACAAACCATTCATTATTTTAACCATGTCAAAGAATTATTTCACCTGTCGCGATTACGTTCCCCTCCAATGCATTTTGCGGGGGCGTGCCCCCGTTTCTTGACTCCACCCCCACGTCAAACCAGTGCCATAAAGAGATCCGCACAGAAAAGTGCAGCGCAAAAGAAAACCGGTATCGTGAGCGCACGCTTGACTGAAACGCAGAATAAAATGAGCGTTGCAAATGATTTAGTAGGTTTGAGCATGAAAAATATGTGGCAAAGATAAAATAGGATTACAGCTGTCATTGATTTTTGTAATTGATTATATTTTTATTTTTGCACTACCTTATTTTATTTTGCAATTTATTATTTTTGTTTGCAAAACTTATTTTTTTCTGCTCAATACTTTATTTTTCATTTGCAATTCTTTATTTTTGTTTGCAAAACATTTTTTTATTGCACAATTCTTTTTTGTGTTTTGCAAAACTTTATTTTTGTGCAAAACTTTAAGGCATTAATTTGACTCCATAAGCCTGTTGCATCATCATTCACATGAGACTCCAAGGCTCAAAAATGCTAATAAATCACCCACACCACATTAAAAAGTAATCTTGTCTAATATGCTTGTCTAAACATTATTACATTGCAGTATGACAAGTACAACTGTAGACACTTGACGGAATAGTAGTTTATTCAAAAATTAAAATTCTGCCATAATTAACTCACTCTTATGTGGTTCCAAACCTGTACGACTTTTTCAGAAATTTTTTTTTGTACATGCAATGAAAATCAAAGGGGTCCAATGTTGGTTCGAATCCCACTGGTTTCCATTGCATAGACAAAAATGGTAACACTTTAGTATGGGGAACAATTCTCACTTTTAACTAGTAGCTTATTAGCTTGCATATTGGTTATTTATTAGTATATATAAAGCACATATTAATGCATAACTCTGCATGACCTTATTCTACATCCTTTAATCCTACCCAATACCTAAACATAAGCACTACAACAACAACTACCTTACTATTAATAAACAGTGAATTAGGAGCTTACTGAGGTTTAGACAAGTTCCCCATACTAAAGTGTTACCACAAAAACAGTTGAAACAATCTTGAAAATATCTTCTTTTGAGCCCAACAGAAATAAGAAAGTCAAGTTTTGAATGACATAAGGGTGAGTAAACCATGATAGCATTTTCATTTTTGGGTGAACTATCCCTTTAAATCACCTAAAAGCAAAATAAAAATTTTTATAAAGTCCATACTCCACAAAATACTATCCCATACTATAGGATTTGTATTATTTTCGTTAAAATATCGAAAAATTCTTCAGACAAATTAGATTTACAATATATGTAGCTACACATTAACATCTTAAGAATTGTTTTCAAGTTAAAATATCTAAAAATCCTTGAAAACAAGATATCAATTACTTGAGAAGCAACACTGCATAAGATATTAGGTCTTGTTTTCATAGAATGTTTCTTTAATACAAGTGTATTTTGTCGTACTGCACTGGCAGATTTTTTCACTTGGTTTAAATATCAACAAGTTAAAAACAAGAGAAAAAAATCTGCCAGTGCAGTGAAGAAAAAAATACACTTAACATCCAGATCTGAGTCTGAATATCATTAATGTTGCTTCTCAAAGAAATGTATCTTATTTTAAGGATGCATATATTATTTTGACTGTAAAACATCTAAAAAAAGAAGAAAAAAAACATTGCAACATATTTTTTTATATCTAATAAGTGTTTTTTGTGCATGCAAATATTTTTTGAGGCCACTGTAAAATGACAAAAATAACACATAACGACTTGAATTCTTACCTGTGTCCATTACCAAGACCTCTGTATGCCTTCTCCTGGTCCTGCATATGGTTGAGGCTCTGTGCCACAGAGAGATACTGGTCGTAATACTTAATTGCCTCTTCAAAATCTCCCAGCGAGTCATAGCAGTCTCCCAAGTTCCCATAGGCGCGACCACGGTCCAGCACGGCCTCGTTGCCACTGAGCTGCTGCAACATCGCCAACTGTTGCTCGAAGTATCCAATGGCCTCTTCCATTACTCCCATGTTCATTTTCGTGATGCCCATGTTACCATAGACCTGGGCCTCAACGCTAGGGTCCTTTAGTCGCTGACCAAGTTCAAGCTGTTCCTCGTAGCATTTGAAGGCCATGGTGTACTTCCCAAGAGACATGTAGACTGCGGCGAGGTGTCCATGAGCCTGGCACTCTCCCTGGATGTCACCCAGCTCCTGGTACACCTCCAGTTCCTGGGTATGGTACCCTAAGGACTTGTCAAACTTCTGTAGCATCCTGTAGGCAGCTCCCAATGCTGCGTAGGCGTTCGCTTCCATCTTGCGATCCTTGACCTGATGCGCCAAGGCCAACTGCTGCTCGTAAAACTTGACGGCTCCGGGAACGTCCTTCTTACAAAGGAAGATGTCGCCCAGGTTGCCCAAGGCGCGGAATCGAGCCTGTGAGTTGTTCAGCGACTGCGCCAAGGAAAGAAGGTACTTCTGGCACTCCTCCGCCTTGCTATAGTCGCCAAGAGCCTTGAAGGCCAGGCCCAGATTGCAGTAGGCTTTGGCTTGACTTAGCTTGTCATGGAGGTCCTTGGCAAGTGCCAGGTCTTGCTCGTAATACTTCACCGCCTCCTGGAAGTTTCCCAGACAGTAGTGCGCATATCCCAAGTTGTGACAGACCTTACCCTCGCTCTCCATATCCTGCAAGTCCGGGGAAAGCCGTAGGTACTGTTCGTAGTAAGGTACGGCTTGGGGAAACTCTCCCCGAGAGCAGTGGAAATTACCCAGGTTGCCCAAGGCCCGAGCCTCGCTCTGGATGTCCCTCAACTCTCGTGCAATGTTCAGATGATTCTGGTAATGTTGCAAAGCTCGATCGTGAGCCCCTAGAGCCTGGTACGCCACCGCCAGGTTCCCGTGCGTCGAGGCCTGTGATGCGCGATCATTGACCTCCATGGAAATCTGCAGCTCTTGTCGGTGGTAGCGCACGGCCTGGTCAAAGGCACCGAGGGCGTTGTAAGCGTTGCCCATGTTTCCGTACGCTCTGCCCTGGGCGGCATAGTCATTTAGCTCCTGGGCGATGGATAGATGAGCCTTATGCAGCTTCAGAGCAGTCTCGTAGTCCCCTTTCATCTGGTGAATGATTCCTGTAAAGGAGAAGAGAATAATTTTATTCAGCTGAAATATTGTGCTTATCATGCTTCACAGGATAACCAAAATGGCTTTTCGATATCTTCCATCCCTCTTCATCTGTTAAAGAGGCTAAAGATTAGCTTTACATTTAAGAAAGCCCTGAACTACAATGCACCCTAAGCAAATCATCCAAATGGAAAAAAAGGAATGAGATCTGAGGAAAACCCACTGACGCTTGCAGAAATATCTTTTAATTAAAAAGGAGATCTGATGTGATTTGCGTAGCCTTGAATCAAAGTTTCGCGCCCCAAAGATACGCCAATATGAGGCGATGACAATCAAAACAGCCAGATCTGCTCAGTCCTGGGAGACTTCTTGCAAATTTTGGGTCCCCCTAATGTTGTCTCACCACTTTTCCACAAAATTATCATTGCCATCATAACATTACAGTCCCGCCTCTCCGGTTCCAGTACAGTACGTGGGGGAAAACAGAGGAATAGGGGGAGGGAAAAGGCTAATGAATACTTTTGATGGAAAAAGGGTTTGAGGGCACTAGCAATGGGAAACTTTAATTGTGGTCCACACCAGTTGGCTCCTGTGTTTTAACTTGGTTTCTTTTCCTTTGAAAACCAGAGCTAAGTATTGGGGATCAGGAAAACTGCTGGGATGAGTGGAAAACAAGACGTATCAGAGGGGCAAAACTGGGAAGTCTGTGGCGACCATTTGAGTAATTGTAAAAGATGCCGGCTGACCCGAAAATGAGCTCTGGGAATGGGACGCCAATGAAAACACATTGGAGGAAAGTAGCATGCAAGATGAAAGGGTTTTTTAGAGAGATGTGGAGCCATTGTTGACAGAGTGGCTTGGCATCTTGAGGGACTCACTGACTGAGTCACGGGCCGTGAGCTTGTCCTTCTGCGTGTGTGGAAGCAGGAGGCGACGGGGGGTATCAGAATGGGTGAGGGGTTGCCCATCTGCTCAGTGTCAATACTCATGTGCCAAGGCAGGATTAACAGCATGTGGTAAATCCAATTAGATCCGGTGCCAAGCTGGTATCCTGACACTGAGGGCCCATTAGGAGCTCTTTTCTATTCACAAATATTTCCTCTAAAATAGCCCTGGTCTTCAGTGGCTAATTATCAATACTTAACCCCATGATTCTTCATTTATCAGTGAACAAAGCTTGAGACTTGTTTGAAAATGAATCCTCTGAGACGTGCCAGACACAAAACCCTTATATCACCACCTATAGATCTGTTTTTAAACGACTGTTCCTGCTTGTACTTTTAAACACTTTTATATTGGCTCTGTCCAATATGACTGCTATAGACACAACAGGCGATGCTAACACGAACTAAAAAACTTCCTTGAGCTAAAAACAGAAATGCTGAGCTAAACAATTCTACACTGTCAGGACATAAACACTCCCTACTGTCTGCAAATTAACAGAAGGGACTGCTATTAATTCACAAACAGTAGGGAGTGTTTGTGCACAAACTACTTAAACTAATGGATCATTTACACCAGTTGTTCTAAAAATGTGGTATGTTGAGTGCCCCCTGGTGGTATGCAACATGGCGTGAAATTTATAATAATAAAAATGCATATATAAAATAAATATATATCAAATATGGTTTCAAGTTGCTTACAGCTCAAGAACATGCTCAATTCCAAATGACAAAACCATTTTTAAGGATACGACTAGTAGGTGATACCAGTATGTCTAACTGATGATGAGAGGTGATTTGCACAATTTGCACAAAAACAAGTTACTGCTACTATAACAATCACACCATACTCCGCATTTCGTGTTAAGAATGGGGTCAAGGCGACAAAACAAAAAGAGCACCTCTTTGATAGGTCTGTTAAGAGGATTACACGGTCACCTGAGGACGCTGCAGTAATGCATATGGCCCCATCGCTAAAGTTAAATCCCTAGAGCCGACATGCGGGAGAGGGCAGCGTGAGATGGGGGAACAGGATCTGAGACTGATCGGAGGTCAGTGAAAAGGTTAAAAACTTCTCAGCATCTGCTATAAGGGGTGAATAATAATTGCAATGCAGCAGTATATGGCTAAAGAAGAGCCTCTGCCTACATTAGCAGAAGTGGGATTTTGATGAGGTCTTTCCAGCTTTGATGCCCTGCTATGTGGAACGAGTGATGGGCAGCCCTTCAAACAAACATTAAAAATACTTCCCTCCCCAGGCAGTCGTTTCGCCTGAATGCATGTGAAATGTAGTAATTTAATCTTCAAATGGCACAATCTTCAACCCCAAATGACTGAAACGTCATGACTTTATTTTATTTTTTATTGGGAACGTCCTACTTGAACTCATTACATAGCTGTCGCTTTTCGAGCTTTCCCGCTCCGTAAAGGCTGTGACACTCCGAATTAATTAGCTTTAGCATGGACTGGCCTTCAAAGCTCAACTTCCCCGACGAGATTTTGACAACTAAATGAAACTGATCAAACCAGCAGTCATTAGATATGTGTTAAATTCTTAATATAGTACATTTAATAATAGAACGCATTTTCTCTGATTTCATGTCAAAAATCTTCTCATGATGACAATTTTAACATGTTGAGCTCAAAAGAGCTTTGTGACCATAACACACATATGTCCATAAAAAAGCATGTAGCGTGCATCAGCCAGAGTAAGGAAGTATAAAAAAATTTTATGGAATTTCAACATTTTTGGAAAAAAGGTTTAAATTGCACCAAACTATTTTTATGCTAAAAACACTTAAAGCATTGCATATTATGTAATCGATTCAGTCTTACTCCCTATTTCACAATAAACTGAACATTTTTTACAATTGAAAAACAAAATTCTGTCATGAAACTCTAGATGGCGCAGGCATGTGTTTGCAATCACATCATTCTCTATATGGCACAGCTGATTGGTTCCTGCTGTATCAGTAGCCAATTAGATCACTTGTTCAACCTTCAAATACTTGGTTAGCATTTGCTGTAGAAGTTGCAACATGCTTTCACCTTCCCAGGCTACACCTGTATAGATCCGCTACGGGTAATTCATGTAGGCTATATTGTATAGCAGAAGCCGGTTTCACACTGCAAGCGTAAGCAGCGCATATTTTTTTCGCCGTGCATGTTAACCAACGGATGCATTCACACCGGCAGCAGGAGCAGCACGTGAGCGTCAAGCAGGAGTGTCGTGTAAGCAGCAGTGAAGCAGGGTTTTCGGCGCCGAGTCTATTTTTGCTGCGATGCTGACGCTCAATTAAAGTGAAAGCACACTTTTGATGGACAAAATAAATATAATTTCACACAAAAAGTGATCAAAATGCACAGAATAAGCATGTCTAATGTGTTTTAACAAGAATTTGAGTATGTCAGAAAAGAAAATTAAGAATCAAAAATATTTATAGAAGATTTACCCATTTAAACTTGTTTTTAATTACTCAGTTTGGGTTAAAGTATGGTGTATTAAAAAAAAAAACTAAAGTAAACTAGCCAGAAAATATGATTTATAAACATTATTTTAGTTATTACACAGAGAGATATATAGGCTGCAGCATTCCCAAATCAAACCTGAGTTTGCTGGCTTTTTTCGCCGAGTTTGCTGTCTTGTAAACATGTGCACGCGGCAGATGATGTCAAACACAAAGCTTACCTCATTCATGTGCAGCAATGGATGACACAAGGCTTTTATTTTATTTAATTAAAACTCCAAACTCGGCTCAGACCTTCAAACTGTTCTGACTTAGTGTGCTATATCTTTTCTAACTGATCCAACTTACGGTTTTCCTAAAAATGACTATTAAAGCTCGTAAAAATCCCATTGACTTTCATTGACGGAATGTTCAAATGAGCCAAGACAACTCCAACTGTCAAGACTCAATAAAGCTGCCATTCTATGAACTATTTCTAATCCATAGAAACTCATTCAAACTCATGAACTATCTATCTATCTATCTATCTCACAGTAACCACCCAGAATAACCTAGCAACCACCCAGAACACCATGGCAACCACCTAGCAACCACACAAATCACCCTGGCAACATCCTAGAAACCAGTCCGAGTACCCTAGCAACTGCATAGCAACACCCTAGCAACCACCCAGAATACCTTAGCAACTGCATAGCAACACCCTAGCAACCACCCTGAGTACCCTAGCAACCTCATAGCAACACCTTAGCAACCACCCCGAGTACCCAAGCAACTGTATAGCAACACCCTAGCAACCACCTTAGCAACTGCATAGCAACACCTTAGTAACCATCCCAAGTACCTTAGCAACCACCTTGATTACCCTGACCTCTATCTATCTATCTGTCTGTCTATCTATCTATCTATCTCATAGCACCCACCCAGAATAACCTAGCAACCACCCAGAACACCATAGCAACCACCTAGCAACCACACAAATCACCCTGGCAACATCCTAGAAACCAGTCCGAGTACCCTAGCAACTGCATAGCAACACCCTAGCAACCACCCAGAATACCTTAGCAACCGCATAGCAACACCTTAGTAACCACCCCAAGTACCTTAGCAACCACCTTCAAACTTTCTGGACCAGCTTTTTCAAGCCAACTTAAAGTTTGTCTTGACAAACTTTTTTCATCTAGTTTATTTATTTTTATTTATTTACGTTTATATGCGAATGTTGTACACCTCCCCATGTTAACAAACTTTTAAGACTATCTAGTTTATAAATTATCAACTTATAAAAACAAATTTATAGCGATCTTTGTAAAGAAATGCTCACTGTAGCTTCGAGCCGCTGCTGAGACGCTGTACAAACGCTTCCAGTGTGATAACAGCAATAACAGCAGCAGCAGTGTACCAAACATATTAGCATTGTCATTTCTATTACTATATGCCAAACACTCAGAATGTTATAATGACAGAAATCAATTAACCAGCTTGATATTGTCCTATTGTTTCTGATTTGATTATGTTATCAGCAATGCTTCAAGGGAAAATAGATTAATTTTGCTCAACAGTCTTGTGTCTTTGTCTTTTATTCCAATTTTCAAACATTGTTTTGCTTCAAATCAAAGTTTATTGTGTTGTGATTCATTTTGCAGCTGGTTCAAAGCAGAAAAACCACCAGAAGCGACCCCTCTTAATATCTTCACCTCAAGCATGCACTACTTATTTAACGGAAACCAACATTTTACGTAAAGTGACTGCAATAAGAGGCGGCTGACGGAAAGTAAAAAAAAATATTAATAATACGGTAAGTGCAGCTGTATTTCAGCAGCCATGTCAGTTTCACAGCTATTTTCCTTTGTTATGATTCCTGTCTGTCTCTCAAAACCATTCCAGTCTCGTCTCCCCCCATTCAAACATCGAACGCTAACTAGGCCCGGTATGATTTACAGCTCAGAGCCAGTCTCGAAAAGCTCAAGGGAAGACGGGGACAAACAAATGGCAGACTTTGAACGCGGCGAGATTCTAGGGTCAGCTTTGTTGTTGGCTTCAGTCGGAAAGTAAAACAGTTCTAAACTGCGGCTGGCAACAGTTCCCCAGATGCATTAATTTTACATTAAGTCTCTTGCGGAAAAGCTCGTGTTTATTCTCTGCTTCCACTTTCGGCGAAGTAAAGCGTGGTTAGTGTTTCTTACCGGCCACAGATTGTTCATAAACACCCTGCCTAATGTCTAAGAGTAACGGGAGTCTGGAATTCTTTGGAATTTTTAAAGCTCTATTTTGGAATATTCCAGTGTTTCCTCTATATCCCCGGTGGTTTTGGCGCGCTGTCGCATACTTGCACTGCCGCAGCGTACTGGAGACGGCACAAAATAACTGTCTGTGGAAACAGGGCCTCAAACGTGACCGCTGGTAACAACTGTCAAAGCAACACATCAAACAGGCTTTTCACACTAGACTTCACCCTGGGTTAATGCATTTTAACCTCGTGTTAATGACGCTTTTAACGGTTCTTTAAGTAACGTTTCACACTTGTAATTTCGAAATGAGGTGAGCACCCCGAGTTATGAAACCCTTCAGCGCTGCTAATTCAATGCAATTCTGCAATGTTATGGCGAGTTGTTTAGCGACAGATGACAAATCCGCTTGTCTCATTAAACGTTTAATATATACATATATATACATTTATTTTGGGGGTATGTTTCTAAAGATTACACAGTATGAACACAACATGTGTAGTCTTCCACAAGTGTGGGTTTATAACAGCAGATAATGATTTACTTTACTTCATGAGAAGCTATTCACTACATTAGAGAGCAGCATCAATTCTAAAGCAGCTCCACGAGCCTTTAAATGACTCGGAATATTAATCTAAGGAAAAAGAAATGAGACAAACCGGCTAATATTCTGCCTACAGCTATGGAGCGTAGAAAATGAATATCAACAATGTGTAATGTTCTAAAACAAGAGTCATGACAGAAACTCACACTCACACACACACATACACAAGCACACACACATGTGAGAGCACACACACGTATACACATGCGCACACACACACACACACACACACAAGTACACACACACACACACACACACAATCGCACACACAAGCAAACACACATGAACACACACACAAGCATACACACACATACAAGCGCACACACACATACAAGCGCACACACACAAGCGCAAACACGCAAGCACACACACACAAGCGCACACACACACACAAACACACACAAGCGTACACACATACAAGCACACACACACGCAAGCACACACACACACACACACACACACACACACACACACAAGCACACACACACATGTGAGAGCACACACGTGTATACACATGCGCACACACACACACAAATACACACACACACAAGCGTACACACACATACAAGCACACACACGCACAAGCGCACACACAAGCGCAAACACACAAGCACACACACGCAAGCGTACACACACACATGAACACACACACAAGCGTACACACATACAAGTGCACACACACAGAAGCACACACACACACAAGCGTACAGACACACAAGCACAAACACACAAGCACACACACGCAAGCGTACACACACACAAGTGCACACACACAGAAGCACACACACACACAAGCGTACACACACATACAAGCACACACACGCACAAGCGCACACACAAGCGCAAACACACAAGCACACACACGCAAGCGTACACACACACATGAACACACACACAAGCGTACACACATACAAGTGCACACACACAGAAGCACACACACACACAAGCGTACAGACACACAAGCACAAACACACACACAAGCACACACAAACAATCGCTCACGCAAACACACACACACTGCTAAACACACAGATAACAATAATTGAATATTGACTGAAATATTACTACTTTCATTTTACTATTGTTCTATAAAATAAAATTATTACATAATTTTCCTAATATTATTTTTATTTTTCTCAATTTTACAGTGAAATAATATTACAAGTAATATTTCTTATTTTGTTTAATATTTTTAATGATTTGTATAATAATAAAATTATTATACAAATAATAATTGTTATAATTATTTTATAGTTTTATATATATATATATATATATATATAATCAAAAAAATATTTGACCAAATTGTGCAGCTCTACAAACAAGCACAGCAAACCTGGTGTTTTTGTTGTTTGTTTGTTTGTTTGTTTAACTGCATTTTAAATCAGTATTGCAATTTTTATTACGAAAACTGATTCAATTTTCCCCCCAAATCATTCATCCCCACTGCTAACCATCGTAAAACACACAGACATTTCCCTAACACTACTGAAACCCTAATAACACACAACCCAGACACGCTAACCCAACAGAAACACACACACCGCTAACCTTTCACACACGCAAACCTACAGCTCAAGCCCTACGCACACTGTCCACATCTGAACACTCATCTTCTCACGCTTCTAACCGCGGTGTGAAGTGTGTTTATGGCCTGCGGCTCTCGGCGAGGAGAAAAAAGCCTCCAGTTACCGTCCACTCAGCACTATCACAACAGGGGATCAAATTCACGTTGCTCAGGGCTTAAATATCGCAACAACAACTAAACTCAAAACCTGTTTTAATAAAATATGAGTTGAGAGCATTAAAGCGATACTCCATGCATCACACCTGAGCGGGAAAGGAGGTGTTTTCTGGGTCTGCAGAGGAAGGAAACGTGTTTTGGCTGTGCTAGAGGGACAGACCTTTGTGTTTCAATCCATACTAGATCTTACAGATCATTATCTATAAATAACAGTACTGCAGTAATCAATGCTAAAATAATAATAGAAAATGCAGTGATAATAATCATTATATTGTCACTGAGGTCAAGCTTGCCAGGTTACACTCTAAAAAATGCTGGGTTAAAAACAACCCAAGTTGGGTTGAAAATGGACAAACTCAGTGATTGGGTTGTTTTAAAATGACTATATGGCTGGATTAAAATGAACCCAAAATAGGTTGGAAATTAAAAATCAGACACATAATTACAAGAGGCAACAATAATAATCAAAAAGTGAACATTTATTAATAAGGAATTTAATAAATGTTAATTTCCAACCTATTTTGTGTTAATTTTAAGCAAGCAATACAGTCATTTTTAAACAATAGTTGAGCTAAATAAAACTACCCAGCAAATTGGGCAAATATTTAACCCAATCGCTGGGTCAAAACAACCCCAATCGCTGGGTTAAAACAATCCCAATCGCTGGGTTAAAACAATCCCAATCGCTGGGTCAAAACAATCCCAATCGCTGGGTCAAAACAACCCCAATCGCTGGGTCAAAACAACCCCAATCGCTGGGTCAAAACAATCCCAATCACTGGGTCAAAACAACCCCAATCGCTGGGTCAAAACAATCCCAATCGCTGGGTCAAAACAACCCCAATCGCTGGGTCAAAACAACCCCAATCGCTGGGTCAAAACAATCCCAATCGCTGGGTCAAAACAATCCCAATCGCTGGGTCAAAACAATCCCAATCGCTGGGTCAAAACAATCCCAATCGCTGGGTCAAAACAATCCCAATCGCTGGGTCAAAACAATCCCAATCGCTGGGTCAAAACAACCCCAATCGCTGGGTCAAAACAACCCCAATCGCTGGGTCAAAACAACCCCAATCGCTGGGTCAAAACAACCCCAATCGCTGGGTCAAAACAATCCCAATCGCTGGGTCAAAACAACCCCAATCGCTGGGTCAAAACAATCCCAATCGCTGGGTCAAAACAATCCCAATCGCTAGGTCAAAACAACCCCAATCGCTGGGTCAATACAATCCCAATCGCTGGGTCAAAAACAATCCCAATCGCTGGGTCAAAACAATCCCAATCGCTGGGTCAAAACAATCCCAATCGCTGCGTCAAAACAACCCCAATCGCTGGGTCAAAACAATCCCAAACGCTGGGTCAAAACAATCCCAATCGCTGGGTCAAAACAATCCCAATCGCTAGGTCAAAACAACCCCAATCGCTGGGTTAAAACAATACCAATCGCTGGGTCAAAACAATCCCAATCGCTGGGTCAAAACAACCCCAATCGCTGGGTCAAAACAACCCCAATCGCTGGGTCAAAACAACCCCAATCGCTGGGTCAAAACAACCCCAATCGCTGGGTCAAAACAATCCCAATCGCTAGGTCAAAACAACCCCAATCGCTGGGTCAATACAATCCCAATCGCTGGGTCAAAAACAATCCCAATCGCTGGGTCAAAACAATCCCAATCGCTGGGTCAAAACAATCCCAATCGCTGGGTCAAAACAACCCCAATCGCTGGGTCAAAACAATCCCAATCGCTGGGTCAAAACAATCCCAATCGCTGGGTCAAAACAATCCCAATCGCTAGGTCAAAACAACCCCAATCGCTGGGTTAAAACAATACCAATCGCTGGGTCAAAACAATCCCAATCGCTGGGTCAAAACAACCCCAATCGCTGGGTTAAAACAATCCCAATCGCTGGGTTAAAACAATCCCAATTGCTGAGTCAAAACAACCCCAATCGCTGGGTTAAAACAATACCAATAGCTGGGTTAAAACAATCCCAATCGCTGAGTCAAAACAACCCCAATTGCTGGGTCAAAACAACCCCAATCGCTGGGTCAAAACAATCCCAATCGCTTGGTTTGTCCATTTTCAGCCCAACTTGGGTTGATTTTAACCCAGCATTTTTTTTAGAGTGTATGAATATGCATGTTAAAAATAGTTTGTGCATATTACAAAAATTATGCACAAATCACAAAATTAGTTTTTTAATGCATGACTGCTCACTTTTTCAGTAGCCTTGATTCCATATTTCTCCAATTTATTTTCTCAAGAAATTTGTAAAAATGACTATACAAACTTTTATTAGACACAAAAAAAAAATTGCAAGTCATAAAAACAAATAGTTTTATGAGGAAATTATTACCATGATGCATTGTGAATGACCATAATTAAATAAAACAATATAATGTAAAATTATTTACTTAAAGTCACTGACTATTTGTGTAAAACAATATTTTTTAAATATTGTTTATTTTCAATATTACATTTATTGCAAAATTTTAAAGTATACTACTTATACTACACTATTAAATAATAAATTATACATTTTATATATTTCATTTTAAATATCCAAATAATACTAAGGTTGTTTTAGAGAGACTTTATTCTTTCGAAATGCTTTATGGGAGTGCTAACAATCCAAATAAATTAGTAAGTAAATTATGTTTTAGAATGATTAAAAGGATTATCTGTTACCATTAAAAATCAATATGGAGAAAATGAATGGGATTTTTTTGCGGTTTCTACTACGTGACTTTTAGGTACATGTCATAGATATCAACATCAGTAGCTAATAAAACATGTTTGTTGAGCTCAATCAGCCCATGAGTAAACATATTAAACCTTTAATCAAACACGTCTGCTTTACCTTTAAAAATCTGTTGCCCTTCTCAGATTCCAACTTTGACAGCGAGATCAATGTGTGCACTTCCAGGTATCTCACCGCATGAGACTGTTAATTTTATAAGCGCAACTTTTCTTTCAGCCCTTCCAGCTATTAATAACTCTGATCGATCAAATCGAGCAGCTCCCTGTCCTGCACCGCGAGGCCGGCCAGTGATTGAAAGAGCGCTGGGATGTTGGCGGCAGCCGCTCCGTCGGCTCTGCGTTTTCAAAAGCTAGCATGAGTCTGCAGAGGATGCATTACTCACCGCGAGTGCATCTCATCTGTGCAACCTCTCCTACATCATTAGGTCTGAACAATAAACCTGTTCGCAGAGTAACAACCTCAGAGACGCTGGGAGTAATCTAGTAATATTTATATCCCCATTTTAAATGAGCTCACCTGATCGCACACCCTTCCAATACAAATTTATCACAGCCGTACGCAAAAGTGGAAAGAAATTGATTTCATTTATTTCCACGAGAGCTACACAGGCCATAAATATCACCCTATGGACTTCCCTGTGCTACTATGCAAATTCATCAACACTTCAAGATTGCAAAAGTAGTGTTTAACTAACACTTTTGCTCATCCTTATGGTTACAGATCTGAACAAAAACCTAACTGCAATTATTAAACTTTGACAAGTGAATAACATGACGTGAACAACGCCTCAAATCATGCAGCTTCTCGAAAAGACCTGTATTATAACTTTCAAAAGCTATTTTTGCCTGACAGACAGTGTTGTTATTGTTACCTAAAACAAAAATTATTAAATTTTGTTTTCAGAAACTGAAATAAAATATAATAAAGATTAAATAAAAAAACTTGATCTTAAAAAAACTATAGAAAAGCAATTGCAGCAATAAATAATTAAAGACATTTTTAGATTGTTTTAGGCAGAACAGCTGAACAATTTGAATATAATCACTAGTAATATGATTTTATTGCTTATAAATTTTGCTCGTTAGGTGGCGCTGTTACCAAATTGTGTGGTGTGGCCAGCGTGAGGTGACAATGACACATACTCTACAAAGTTTGGTGTCAATATGCGGAAGTTTAGCATTTTGAACAATGTCATTATCATTTTTGACCACAAGGTGGCGTCATCTCAAAACTGTTTTTAAAGGTTTATTTTTGGCATTTTTGCCTTTATTATGATAGGACAGTGAGCAGACAGGAAGCGAAGTGGGAGAGTGAGAGGGGGACGGGACTGGGAAAGGTCTGCGAGCTGGGACTCGAACTCATTTCACCCGAAGCACAATGGTGCTGTATGCCAGCGGTGCCCATGAGGCTATCAGCGCACACATCTTAAAACTTTTTGAGTACCTTCAGGACATAGTTCAAAGGACACATACCAATTTTCGTAATGATATGCTAATGCGTTCATAAAATACAGCATTTTACAACAAAATTCAAGATGGCCGACACCCAAAATGGTCGATATGGGAAAACTGGGTATCATTCGACTTGGTATGCTGCTTGGTATTTTTCTTCTGACCAGTATGTAGCACTGTACTGAAACACTGCAAGTAGGCTCAGATCATGTTTGTGATGACATGTACCAAGTTTTGTCTCAATACACTAAAGAGTTGCGAAGATAACTATGGGCTGCCATAGACTCAAGAGCGGAAGAAGAAGAAGGAAGAATAATAATAATAAAAACACTAATGGATCCAATAGGTGCCTCAACACTTTCAGTTCGTGGCTTCTAATAACATTGTTGACTGATGGTAAAATGGGTTTTGCACTCACATTTTCTTCAAAACATATACAAATCCAGTACAAAACACCTGATTTCACTCCTAAAATGATCACCGTCTAGTGCATAATAATAGTCATTTTTCTTCTGACCAGTAAGTGGCGCTGTGCAGGAACTCTGCAAGTAGGCTCAGGTCATGCTTGTGTTGACATTTGTCTCAATACATGAAAGAGTTGCGGAGATATAGCCTTGCATCCATTTTGAAATGCTCTTCGTTGAATCTGTTGGCGAGTTATTTGATAACAGTTGGGTCTATCAAAAAGCTTTTAATAACTTTTTTGCCAGCACAGTCTGAAGATGATCTGAGCCAATTTTGGTGAAAATCGGATGAACCTTCTAGGTTGAATTAGAAAAAGTTTATTTGGAAAATTCAGAATTTCGTTTCTAGGCCTTAAAGTGTTAGTTCACCCAAAAATGAAAATAATGTCATTTATTACTCACCCTCGTGCCGTTCCACACTTGTAAGACCTTCGTTAATCTTCGGAACACAAATTAAGATATTTTTGATGAACTCCAATGGCTCAGTGAGGCCTAGATAGCCAGCAATGACATTTCCTCTCTCAAGATTCATTAATGTACTAAAAACATATTTAAATCAGTTCATGTGAGTACAGTGGTTCAATATTAATATTATAAAGTGACAAAAATATTTTTGGAGTGACAAAATAACGACTTATATAATGATGGCCGATTTTAAAAACACTGCTTCATAAAGCATCGGAGCACAAATGAATCAGTGTATCGAATCTGCTGTTCGGAGCGCCAAAGTCACGTGATTTCAGCCGTTGGCAGTTTGAAACGCGATCCGAATCATGATTCGATACACTGAGTAATTTATGCTCCGATGCTTCCTGAAGCAGTGTTTTGAAATCGGCCATCACTAAATAAGTCGTTATTTTGTTTTTTTTGGCGCACCAAAAATATTCTCATGGCTTTATAATATTAATATTGAACCACTGTACTCGCATGAACTGATTTAAATATGTTTTTAGTACATTAATGGATCTTGAGAGAGGAAATGTCACAAATATGAAGGCCTCACTGTGCCATCGGATTTCAACTAAAATATCTTAATTTGTGTTCTGAAGATTAATGAAGGTCTTATGGGTGTGGAATGGCATGAGGGTAAGTAATAAATGACAGAATTTTCATTTTTGGGTGAACTAACCCTTTAAGTTTTTATTTTAAAGTTATTGGCATAGACGTAAGTGCAACTTTGGACAGTTGGTGGCGCTAGAGGGAATGAATTAGAGACTCCAAATTTGCAGTGTTGAATGTTCAGACTGTCCTCTATCTGTGTGCCAAATTTCATCATTTTCCTGCAAGCGCTTCTATGGGCTGCCATAATAGACTCGTGCGGAAGGAGGAGGAGGAGGAGGAGGAGGAAGAACACTAATGGATACAATAGGTGCCTAAACATCTGGCCACTAATAACATGCTGACTGATGATAAAATGGGCTAAATAAACCATGCATCATTGTGGAGAGCTTTGCACTCACATTTTCTTCAAAATATATACAAATCTAATACAAAACACTTGATTTCACTCCTAAAATGTTCACTATCCAGCGCTCTCTACTCTAATCCTGATATTAACAGTCCTATGGCAACATTTTTCTTTTGGGAGTTCATCTATTTATTTATCTGAGAGCACTGAGAGTTTCGGATCAGATTGATGGAGGGAGGGAACATGAGATTGGAGCAATAAAAGTCAGAGTGAGAGATTAGACGTGCTTTGAAACACTTGGTTTCGACGGCTTCAATTTATCCAGCGTACGTCTCGCACACCGATGGTTTAGTGCCGTCGCAGACCCCTGCTGCGGAAGGAAGGGACTCGTTCTAGATGACTGAGTCATCGAGGCACTAAACTGGAAATAGAACGATAAATATTCATCCACGCTGTTGTTTTTAATAACTAGACAAATGTAATGCGCAAAAGCAATCATGACTGTATATTTCAAGCTAATAACATTATGTATTGGCCTTAATTTATTTTTTTGGGTAGGCTTTCAATTTTCATTTCTGCCAGCTTTATGTTTAATTAAAGGAATAGTTCACCTAAAATGAAAATTTGTCATTTATTCAGCAAAAACAACTTACATTTGTTTAATGCCACTCTATGAAATAATTTCCTGTTGAAAATGGCCATATTAATCCAGTCTAAGCTGGTTTGTTGACAGTTTTAGCTGGTTTAAGATGGTCTCGTATTTCCATAAGCAGTGATGCACCAACATGACTTTTTTTTTCTGTAGGGTTAGGGTTGGATGTTTTTGAGCCACGACTGAAACTAGAGACTAGCCTCCTTGTTAGAGTGCCCGACTCCTGTGCTGGCAGACCCGGGTTTGAGTCCCGCTTAGAGCGGGTGGTTCAAACAGGAAGGGTTATATTGGTGCCGTGACCCGGATGGGAGTGAGGTTTAGTGGAGTGAGTGTAACGGACAGTGCATGCAAACCTCACTCCCCTGATCTCAAGAGGCGCTCTAGCGACTGACACTAGAGACTGCGGTCTTTAGCCTCCTTGTTAGAGCGCACGCTGCCTATGCTGACGGACCCGGGTTCGAGTCTCGCTTAGAGCGAGCGGTTCGAACAGGAGGGGTTACATTGGTGCCGTGACCCGGATGGGAGTGAGGTTTAGTGGGGTGAGTGTAACGGACAGTGCATGTAAACATCACTCCCCTGATCTTAAGAGGCGTTCTAGTGACTGACGCTAAAGGCTGCGGTCTTTAGCCTCCTTGTTAGAGTGCCCGACTCCTGTGCTGGCAGACCCGGGTTTGAGTCCCTCTTAGAGCGGGTGGTTCAAACAGGAAGGGTTATATTGGTGCCGTGACCCGGATGGGAGTGAGGTTTAGTGGAGTGAGTGTAACGGACAGTGCATGCAAACCTCACTCCCCTGATCTCAAGAGGCGCTCTAGCGACTGACACTAGAGACTGCGGTCTTTAGCCTCCTTGTTAGAGCGCACGCCGCCTATGCTGACGGACCCGGGTTCGAGTCTCGCTTAGAGCGAGCGGTTCGAACAGGAGGGGTTACATTGGTGCCGTGACCCGGATGGGAGTGAGGTTTAGTGGGGTGAGTGTAACGGACAGTGCATGTAAACCTCACTCCCCTGATCTTAAGAGGCGTTCTAGTGACTGACGCTAGAGGCTGCGGTCTTTAGCCTTCTTGTTAGAGTGCCCAACTCTCATGCCGGCGGATCCGGGTTCAAGTCTCACAAACATTACATTTATAACTAGGGGTGTGATGAGACGGGTATCTCATGAGACGAGACGAGACTCGAGATTGAGTTCACGAGACGAGACAAGATTTTTACACACTATTTTTAAGAAATCCTCAATGGCGAAATACATGACTAGAAAAAATAGTCTGCAGGTGCATTTGAAATGTTTTAACTAATCATCTTGTAATGAATGTCATTTCATTTCTACTTTCTGAGTATGAATTATCATATGCAGTAAAAGACAACAATACTCAAGTACTGTAAAAGGTTTTGCCACTAACTCAACTGACTGACTTCTCTTCTGTATGATTTCAGTCTCTTCAGATCTTACTGTACATGATTTATGATTCTTCTACAACTTTTGACCTCCTAACTGAACTGCTTTCCACAAACTGATCATAGAAATAAAAACAGTATGAATAAAAATGGTAACACTTTATAATAAGCTCTCATTTATTAACATTAATGTATTAACCAACATCAACTAACAATGAGCAATATATGTGCTACAGTATTTATTAATCTTTGTTTATGTTAGTTAATAAAAATAGTCATTCATTGTTAGTTCATGATAGTTCACAGTGTATTAACTAATGTTAACAAATGAAACCTTACTGTTTGTGCTTAATAAGATTAAGAGAAACTGTTATTAATTTTTATGGTAACACTTTACAATAAGTGCAACCATAATCACACTCTCTCAATATTCACATTTTTCTTTGATACAGAGCTAAGAGATGGTTACAACTACACTGCCCAGCCTAAAATAGCTTTCATATTGAGAGAGATTTGCATTCATCAGGGAGCCGCTTTCAAAATGCAGGGTATTGAAATCGCGTTTGAATGCTCGCTCGCGTTTACTTTCACTTTCGCAATTGCACGTACTCTGTAAATATGGAGTGGCGGCCAGTGTTAATTTCGTTGACAAATAATTTTCGTCATAATTTTCGTCAACGACATTTTTTCACGGACGAAAACGAGACGATGACTAAATAAAAATGGGTTTTGAATGACTAAAACTATGACTAAAATCTACTCTAATTTTCGTCAACGAATAAAAACGAGACGAAAATGAAAGAGAGGGACGATTTGGGAAGATATCCAGTCAGAACTGCTGTCCTGTGTGGAAGATGCGCACATTTGAATTGTAATGTGCTGATCTAACCGCGGGAAACGCGGCGCTGTTGCACGCTCTACAGGCTCGTGCCGCAGCACATGTGACTGCTGCGCAATTAATGAATAGCGCACATTTATGCCAAGCGATTGCTTATAAGCTAATGTTGATGAATTATGACAATGTTTACTACACGATGTTTCTATGGTAGCATGTTTTAAACGGTTGTAAGAATGCATATTTTATCTCCCTCATGAGCAGCCTGCTACAGTGCAGACTGCAGACATTTCAGAATAAGAGTCACGGTGTATTTCGGGATGGTTTATAATTATTATTTTTTTCCTGGTCATTATTGTTATTTTGTTTAAACAATAAACTGTATTTAATTTAATTTCTGTTTAATTCATAGTAAACTACTGTATCTTCTGTCACAGGAAGGAAAGACTAAGAACATTATTTGACACATTCAATATATTTTACAAGTATAAGGGTTATTATTGTTAACTAAACCTAAAACCCAAAGAAATCTTCATTACTTGAAATAAACATTAACTGAAATAAAAGATAAATATATAAAAATGTAAACTTATAAAAATGTAAACTTAATAGTTTCTAAGCTTTAGCTTAACCTGAGGTATTAAAATAAACAAAAAATAAAAAGTTATAGACATTTAAAAGCAAAAACTAAAAGACATAAACACAAAAAATTACTAAAACTTTTAACTAAAATTACAATGAAAGCAGGAAAAACTTTTTTAAATGTAATCTATAATAGTAGCCTACCTCAATGATAAGTGTGTCAATCCCTGAAAAGTACTGAATTTTGCTCTTTCACATGTTTTTGCACTTGAACGGTCAAAAACCGTCCGCTTTGGTGAGCAAAATACAGTTGGGTGAACATAAACAGTTTGGGGAATATCAGATGTGCCTATATCAGTGTATTGGATCTGTGGAAGCATTTTTATTGGAAATGCTTAATGCTTACAATTTAACTAAATTAGATTTTAGTCGACTAATTCTACTGTAGATTTAGTCGACTAAAATCTTATGATATTTAGTCGACTAAAACTAGACTAAAACTAAAACAATTTCCGATGACTAAAATATGACTAAAACTAAATGGCATTTTAGTCAAAAGACTATGACTAAAACTAAATCAAAATTTGCTGTCAAAATTAACACTGGTGGCGGCGACCGTTATCCAACTGAATTAAATGTTTTTTTTATTTAAATACAAAGCAAAACGACAGTGGACAGTAAACGTAGCGGTGGCATATTCTTTCCTAATCATCCTAACACTCTGTCATGGCAACATCACGAGACTAATTTTCGCCTCGACGAGAAATCTCATCACATTTTAGTCTCGCGAGATCTCGTGACACGAGATCTTGTCACACCCCTATTTATAACATAATATAGTTAAGCAGTGCTTCCCACAGGTTTGAAATATACTTGCGGTGGTAGCCGGGTGAAAAATCCTCCTATTACCCACGGCACAAAAATGGTCTACTACATGTGACAAACAAATAATGTGTGATTTTTAACAGCATTTTAATTTATTGAAATTAATTTTAATTACATATTACATTTAATTACATACTAATATTATGCATTATTATGCATTGTAAATTATGCAAAATTACAGCATTTAAATGGTTCACCTTTTCCTATGTTCTCCTTGCTGTCATATAGTGTCTCTCTCAGTGAATGGGACACAGATTTTACTAGTAAAATTTATATAATGAATAATATATGTGTCAAATAAAGTTCTTAGTCTTTTCTTCCTGTGGGGGAGACTACAATAATTTACTATGAATTAAATGGAAATCAAATTAAATACAATTTATTGTGTAACCAAAATACCAATAATGCCCAAAAGAAAGAGAAAAAACTTAGCGTGTGACTTTTAATTATAAACAAGCCGAAATACACC
The DNA here is from genome assembly GCA_036281575.1 of Ancherythroculter nigrocauda. NCBI lineage: Eukaryota > Metazoa > Chordata > Actinopteri > Cypriniformes > Xenocyprididae > Ancherythroculter > Ancherythroculter nigrocauda. The sequence continues at coordinate 273,432 of VTFQ01000499.1, read as the reverse complement.
GAGACGCTTATTTTGAAATGTCTGTACTATTGCAGGCTGATCCTTCAGATTCTTACAATCGTATAAAACATTTTATATAAAGGCCATAAAGTAGACATTGTAATAATTCATCAACTTGAGTTCATTAGCAATCGCTTGGCATAAATCTGCACTTTTCATTGATTGAGAATCACTTTGAAGCAGTCTGAAGCGCTGTTGCATGAGCTTGTAGAACACGCAACAGCGCCCCCTTGTGACTTTGCAAAATGCAGCGCCCGTGGGAATGTTAGCGGGAGTAAACAGTTCTGACGCACATATAACGAGCAGGTATGAAACTACTAGTTAATCGATCGCGGATGGTTTCATTATCTTGCGCGGATATAAAAGTATAAGAGGATAAAAATAATAAAAGCAAAAATGTGTCTCCAAATATACTTGGGCGGCCGTTATTATACGTGGGCGGCCCGCCAAAGTAAAGTCTATGTGTGGGAAGCACTGAGTTAAGCAATATCACACAAGCAAGAGTGATATTTTCTCGAATATCAGCAAGATTGCAAAATGTGATATTCATTTTATACAACAGTTTAAGTTGATTATATGAATTGACAATTTTTAAACACAACTGTCAATTTTGACTGTTTTTGTTCAATTTTGCCAATGAAAACTTGGCAACAACTTATTGAAATAAATTAGTAAAAATAAAGCTATATAGAAACAAAAAAGTTAATAAAAATGACAAAAGCAAAAATATATTACTGAAATAAAAAGCTATTTAGAAATATTTAAAACTTATAAAATGACAGAAGCACATTTTTTTCAGCAAGGAACCTTTGTGAACAATTTTAGCCAATGCTCACCCAGGTTAGATGAAGCCCTGCCCTCGGCGGCGCGGTCCTTCAGGCCTTCTGCAATGCTGAGCTGCTGCTCATGGTACTGCTTCGCCCTCTCCAGGTCCTGCATGCATCGGGCGGCGTGTCCCAGCCCTGCGTACGCCCTCATCTCGATGCTCTTCTCCTCCAGCTCCTGTGCGAGCTCCAGCACGTGTGTGTGGTAGGACATGGCCTTGTCGAAGTTACGCCGATAGTGGTAAGCGCTACCCAGGTTGCTGTAGGCGCGTGCCTCCTCGCGCTTGTTGCCGAGGCTCTTGGCGATGCTCAGGTGCTGTTCGTGGCACTGCACGGCATTGTCGAAGTCACCCATCGCGATGTAGACGGCTCCCATGTTGCCCAGCTCACGGGCCTCGGACAGCTGGTCTTTGGACTGTTTGGCCAACAGGACGCACTGCTTGTGGCTGGCCAGGGCGTTGGGATAGTCGCCGATGGCCGTGTAGACGTGACCCAAGCTGCTGAGGGCTGAAGATGCCGCCTGTGAAGGAAAAGAGAGAAGATGCAATGCTAAAATCTGATTGGATGAGCCAAGTTTGAAGCACTTGATGCCAGGTTTGACAAAAACATTCGTTTTTGCATGTCTTGTGGCTGATCGTGATGGGAAGCATCATGTTTATTATGTTTAAAATTGAAATCTGCTGCATGTAATCATGTAAATGTTGATTTGTTCCTCCCATAAGGCATTTGACAAGTTGTAAATATATTAAAAAAATAATATATAAAAAGCAAAAACTAATAAAAATGACAAAAGCACATAATAAAATGACCACCAGAAATCTTCATTATTTCTTTAATTATGGTATAATTACTGATACACATGGCCTCCTATGTCTTACTGCTTTATTTTATATTAAACAGCGATTAGATAAGTAAACACAGCTCTTATCCTCAAAACATATGGCAAAGTTGTGTGATATCACTGCATCCCATTTCAGAGCCATTGAGAAGAGCATGCGGTGCAGAAAGCGCTCTGCCATGTAATGTGTAGTCTGCCGAGAACAAAACCCGTGAAGCCTCTCAAGTCGAAATCTTAGCAGAGACGCTGATCTCTCGCAAAATCCGTAAAAAATATGCTGAGGCCTTGTCGAAATCTCCTTGCGGCAGGCGCATGTTCAGCTGGGACTCGAGAGACAAAGGCTGTCTCCCAGAATTACACGCTCAATGGGAAGCCCATTAGCCACAAACAACTTTCTTCAGCAGAATCAAAGTCGCCTAAAAGCAACACAATCCTCTCGACGGTCATCTTGGTGACAAGATCACACAAATACAGCTCAATCTACTGAATGGGGGAAAAGCAAACTTTCAAAACTGCATTCCAAACCTTTCAAACCATCAATTCATAGTCTTCAGTCACATGACTGGCGTGGAGACCTGGAGGGCAAAACATCCATAGACCTCCGGCAAAGGATGTTTCAAGCCACGAATATTTAGATCACCTCTCAAAAGAAGAAAAACAAAAATATGTGAAAAATATGGCACTTGTGATCCATATCCAGCACCTGCTGCGGTATTTCAATCACTAAAAACAGCAGGACATTCTAAAACGCTTAACATGAAAAACACTTAAAGTGCCTTAATGTACTAAAACAGCGATATTAAGATCAAACTCAGTATATGACTTATTGATGATGCATACTACACGGGCGAGCAGATGAGCCCAGAATATGAGCGCAACACGGTAAATGGTTAAGCGTTTTCTTTATAATGGTTTTCTGTGAAGAAACGCTTTAGAGAAACCGCACGTTGCATTTATATTCTGGGTTCATTTGCTCTCTTGTACACAGGGGCAATTCTAGGATTTCAAAATTGGGGGGCTCAGCCCCCAATGATTTAAAAAAATGATTTAATACATTGTTTGTATACTAGGGTAGGCATGAACAATACAGTAACGTTCTACATCATCTATCTAGTCAGTCCCTGAATATTGAATTAAAGGGTTAGTTCACCCAAAAATGAAAATTCTATCATTAATTACTCACTTTCATGTCGTTCCACACCCTTTCATCCTTCATCCACAAATTAAGATATTTTTGATGAAATCTGATGGTTCAGTGAGGCCTCCATTCCAGAAAGATAATTAACACTTTCAGATGCCCAGAAAGCTACTAAAGACGTATTTAAAACAGTTCATGTGACTAGAGTGGACTACAGAGTCACGCCCCCCAGTGGTGAACCATTGAAATTTTGAAACACTTATGACTTAACGAAGCCTCATTTACTGAAATCACATGACTTTGGCAGTTTGATACACGCTCCGAACCACTGATTCAAAACGAAAGATTCGTAAAGCTTCAAAGCTTCATCAAGCAGTGTTTTGAAATCGCCCATCATTAGATATTGTTGAATAAAGTTGTTATTTTGTTTCTTTTTTGGCACACAAAAAGTATTCTTGTCGCTTCATAACATTAAGGTTGAACCACTGTAGTCACATGAACTGTTTTAAATATGTTTTTAGTACATTAATGGATCTTGACAGAGGAAATGTCATTGCTGGCTATGCAGGCCTCACTGAGCCATCGGATTTTAATAAAAATATCTTAATTTGTGTTCCGAAGATGAATGAAGGTTTTACAGGTGTGGAACGGCATGAGGGTGAGAAATTAATGACAGAATTTTCATTTTTGGGTGAACTAACCCTTCAATTTCTAACCATTTTAAATTATCAGCTAATATTCATTAAAAATATAGACAAACTTTATATTGTCTAGATTGGCAATATGAGGTGTGTTCAGGCGCATTGCCGGCGCATTGCTATTTTAAGGAGCTGAAAATAGACTGCGCCATAGACCATCAACTCAAACCTGGTCTAAAGTCTAAAGTCAATGGCGCAATATTTTTTTGTTAGAGCGTGTTGGTAGAAACTGCGCCTCTGGGCGCGTTCACAGTGCGCGTTGACTTTGCTTATTACACACAGGGATGCGCATCACACAAACATGCCAAATATTAAAAACAAAAGGATTACAGTGTAAAAGAATATTATTGTGTAGGCTACATAAATATAAAAATGTAATGATGAATAGTCATTGCGTGTATTAGAATTAGGCTACCTATTTTCAATTCAGCCTATTACTACTTATAATGATGAACGAAATTGGCTAATTAATTGAACAATCGTGCCAATCGTGCCAAACACACATATATATTAACTGACTCATCGCCAACAAATTTTGCCATGTAAATAGCAATCCGCCATGGCGCGAGCGCATCTCGCTCTTAAAGGGAATGGGAGATGAAACTCTGATTGGTTTATTGAACGTTACGCCCATTACTCATTAAGAGAATAGGGACAACCCATTTCAAAAATGCGCCCCGGCGCACGGACCGTTTTTCCGTCGTTAAAATAGCAAAAGTGGATTTGGACACGCCCTGAGTGCACCTGCGCCGTGCGCTTTACACTTTGCGTTTAGATCGTTAAAATAGGGCCCAAAGTCTCATATCAGTTAGATGAAAGTAAATTAATAATAAATAAATAAACCCAGCTTTTACTGTGGTTGAGAAACCGTCTTAAATTGCTCCCGCATCATATTATGTAAACTGCATTTATGACAAAGAACTACACAGATGCAGATATCATAACAATCTATCAATAAATGCACACACATCGTCCTCTGCTTCTGACGCTGGCGCTGTGCTGCTACCAACTGAAGAACAACACAGACTAAAAGACGGTTTCTTATGAGTTTTAAATGGGTCTAAGGTAATCATGAATTAGTGTACATATTACAAAGTTGATCAAAAATTTTTAGGGGGGCTGGGTGGAAATTTAGGGGGGTTAAAGCCCTTGCAAGCAGGTTGAGTTAAGGGCCTATTAGCCTGCGCCATCTAGAGTTTCATGACAGAACGTTGTATTTGTCAATCCCCAAAACTGACAGTGTGAACATAGCCTTTGTTTCTTTCTGTTTTATGAATTACATTCTGATGAAAGATTACAAAGTAGCACACTTTTTCTGCTTTAGATTAGTGTGCAATGACGAACCGATCAAAGTAAGATCAGGAATTTTAAACTAGCCTTGTTGAAACTACAGGGATGAGAGGGAGTGCTTATCTGTCACACCTGGTGTATGTCAGTGAGGGAAGCTTTGCAGAACGCTTTAACCTGCTGAGACTAAGTCAGAATCTTTCTCTCTCTCTTACGCACACACATACACACACACAAACATCCCTTCTCAATCTGCCCAGACACTTGCTCTCTTTCAAAACCATAGTGAGCTGCTCACCTAGACAAAACCACTTTACAACAGTTGCTGTTCAAATATGTATTGCAACAAAAGTGTCTATGTTTAGAGTAGCATCCTAACATGCTGCTATTTTAACAGCATATAATATGTAATTGGTGCATAGTATGCACAATTTCTGTATGCATGGAATGACAGAATGATATACAAACACAGAATACTGCGTGCAATGCTTTATCCAACAGTGCAATGCACTTGACTGTACCTGAAGTGGAAGTAAACTACTGTTCAAAAGCTTAGGGTTGGAAAGATTTTTTATGTTTTTGAAAGAAGTCTCTTCTGCTCACCAAGGCTGCATTTATTTATAAAATACAGAAAAAAAAGAAATATTATTACAATTTAAAATAACTATATTCTATGTGAATAGATTGTAAAATGTAATTTATTTCTGTGATGCAAAGCTGAATTTTCAGCATCATTACTCCAGTCTTCAGTGTCACATGATCCTTCAGAAATCATTCTAATATGATGATTTGATGCTCAAGAAACATTTATTTTGATTATTATCAATATTGAAAATATATATCAGAAATTATACATAAAACAATTCACTCTAACCGAGAATGGACTATTCTAGCCAACATTTGCATGTTCTGTACAGTTTTAAGATAATTAGATTATTGTGCCATTAGCCGAGCAACATAATAACTACAAACTCTGTCCATTTCAGTCAGGATGCAGCCTATGTAGACAGCAGACAGCAAGGCAGCTCACTAGATTCTGGAACTGAACTTAGATTACACAACAACTTGACAAACAACAAAAGACTGCAGGTCCAACTTTGGCCTTGACGCTACATCAATCAAACTATAAACAATGATTAAAACACAACCACATGTTCAGCGCAGATATCTGCTCTATTTAGGGAGTAACGGGGATGGTTGTTTCTCGATGAGGTGCTGGGACGGATGCCCTGATAGAACAGAAGGTAAAACGCTTGATTTCGGGGGAACGCGGACAAAAGACGAACCTGTAGGGGCTCGTCCAGCCCAAGGCCTTCAACTCTCGGTTTCCCAGCGCCGCCTGGAACCAATTACCTCCAGCCATAAAAACTTCCAGCAGTTTGCCTGAGTTTAAAGGCTCCGGGACATGTTACACAGTAAGGCAATTACCCTCCATCAGAAGAGAGGGCTTCTTATGTTCAGAGATATGCTATCGGACCGGGCGTGTGCCCTGTTTGAAGCTGCGGAGCTTCATTTCAGGTCAGTTCTGGTTTTAAAGATGATGAATTGTGGAGGAAACTCCTTTTTCAGGGATCTGTTAAACATAGTGAAATCAATACACTCTTTTAAGCTCTAGGTTTAGGCTTTCTGTTTATAATAAATGTTGTTTATAATGAATGAGACTGAAATTTATGTTTGTTTCATACTATGGGGCTGCTGAATGCTTGATTTTGATTGGTTGATGAACATTGTGCCATTATTTTCCAGTAAACGCACAGCTAAAGTAGTTCCAAGCAGGTTTTGACCGGATTACAGTTATGTATCACTTCGCCAATTGATTTCAAAGGTCCTTACAGCCTGTAAACTCACAATTGCAAGAAATAAAGTCAGAATTGCGAGTTATAATGTCAGAATTGCAAGAAAAAAGTCAGAATTGCGAGAGAAAAATCAGAATTGCAAGAAATAAAGTCAGAATTGTGAGTTATAATGTCAGAATTGCAAGAAATAAAGTCAGAATTGTGAGTTATAATGTCAGAATTGCAAGAAATAAAGTCAGAATTGTGAGTTATAATGTCAGAATTGCAAGAAATAAAGTCAGAATTGTGAGTTATAATGTCAGAATTGCAAGAAAAAAAGTCAGAATTACGAGAGAAAAATCAGAATTGCAAGAAATAAAGTCAGAATTGCGAGTTATAATGTCAGAATTGCAAGAAAAAAAGTCAGAATTGCGAGAGAAAAATCAGAATTGCAAGAAATAAAGTCAGAATTGTGAGTTATAATGTCAGAATTGCAAGAAATAAAGTCAGAATTGTGAGTTATAATGTCAGAATTGCAAGAAATAAAGTCAGAATTGCAAGAAAAAAAGTCAGAATTGCAAGAGAAAAATCAGAATTGCAAGAAATAAAGTCAGAATTGTGAGTTATAATGTCAGAATTGCAAGAAAAAAAGTCAGAATTGTGAGTTATAATGTCAGAATTGCAAGAAAAAAGTCAGAATTGCGAGAGAAAAATCAGAATTGCAAGAAATAAAGTCAGAATTGTGAGTTATAACGTCAGAATTGCAAGAAAAAAAGTCAGAATTGCGAGAGAAAAATCAGAATTGCAAGAAATAAAGTCAGAATTGTGAGTTATAATGTCAGAATTGAAAGAAAAAAGTCAGAATTGCGAGAGAAAAATCAGAATTGCAAGAAATAAAGTTAGAATTGTGAGTTATAATGTCAGAATTGCAAGAAAAAAAGTCAGAATTGCGAGAGAAAAATCAGAATTGCAAGAAATAAAGTCAGAATTGTGAGTTATAATGTCAGAATTGCAAGAAAAAAGTCAGAATTGCGAGAGAAAAATCAGAATTGCAAGAAATAAAGTCAGAATTGTGAGTTATAATGTCAGAATTGCAAGAAAAAAAGTCAGAATTGTGAGAGAAAAATCTGAATTGCAAGAAATAAAGTCAGAATTGTGAGTTATAATGTCAGAATTGCAAGAAAAAAAGTCAGAATTGCGAGAGAAAAATCAGAATTGCAAGAAATAAAGTCAGAATTGTGAGTTATAACGTCAGAATTGCAAGAAAAAAAGTCAGAATTGCGAGAGAAAAATCAGAATTGCAAGAAATAAAGTCAGAATTGTGAGTTATAATGTCAGAATTGAAAGAAAAAAGTCAGAATTGCGAGAGAAAAATCAGAATTGCAAGAAATAAAGTTAGAATTGTGAGTTATAATGTCAGAATTGCAAGAAAAAAAGTCAGAATTGCGAGAGAAAAATCAGAATTGCAAGAAATAAAGTCAGAATTGTGAGTTATAATGTCAGAATTGCAAGAAAAAAGTCAGAATTGCGAGAGAAAAATCAGAATTGCAAGAAATAAAGTCAGAATTGTGAGTTATAATGTCAGAATTGCAAGAAAAAAAGTCAGAATTGTGAGAGAAAAATCTGAATTGCAAGAAATAAAGTCAGAATTGTGAGTTATAATGTCAGAATTGCAAGAAAAAAAGTCAGAATTGCGAGAGAAAAATCAGAATTGCAAGAAATAAAGTCAGAATTGCGATTTATAATGTCAGAATTGAAAGAAAAAAGTCAGAATTGCGAGAGAAAAATCAGAATTGCAAGAAATAAAGTCAGAATTGCGAGTTATAATGTCAGAATTGCAAGAAAAAAGTCAGAATTGCGAGAAATAAAATCAGAATTGTGATTTATAAACTGACAATTGAAGCATATAAACTCACAATTCTGACTTTATTTCTCGCAATTCTGACTTTTTTTCTTGCTATTCTGACTTTTTCTCAGAATTGCAAGTTTTTATCTCACAATTCTGACTTTATAACATGCAATTGTGAGTTTATATCCAACAAATCTGAAAAAAGAAGTCAGAATTGTGAGAAAAAAGTCAGAATTGTGAGATAAAAAGTCACAATTACTTAAAGAAGCAACTATTCTATTTGCTAGATTATTCGCTGCCGAACACTGTTGACGCACAGATTCAGGTAATTCACACACATTTAATCAGTCACTGTGTCATTCTGTATCCCAGAATGTGAAGTTTCAGCTCAAAATCCCCCACAGATCATTTATTATAGCTTGTCAAATTTGCCCCTATTTGGGTGTGAGCAAAAACACGCCGTTTTTGTGTGTGTCCCTTTAAATGCAAATGAGCTGCTGCTCCCGCCCCCTTTCCAGAAGAGGGCGGAGCTTTAACAGCTTAACAACAACAAAGCTGGAGAATCTCACACAGCCAAAATGACGAAAGTGTTCAGCCTTACATTGTTCAAACCGGAGTCGACACTGATGGAGAGACTCAGGAAGAAGTTACAACTTTTAGGACGTTTAGGAATGGTTAGTGGATGGTCGAATGGTTTAATCAAACTTGTAGCGTCATTAAAAACAAAAATCCCCTCCGGACATCACTTTTGGCCAGATATTGTGAATCAGTGATGGCTTCTGTTGACTAGAACAACAACATAGCATCACACACCTGATGTTCACGCCTCACTGGACATTAATCACCTGACCACTTATTTGTTTCTTTTCTCCCTGATTTGTGTTCATTATCGTACAATTATGCCTTGAACCGCTATTGTTGTGTGTCCTACAAATCAGCTATTCATCTCCGGCTTTGCTCACAGTTTCAGATCCGTGGAACGGTTTCCTTGGAAACCCCACTGGATTTCTGTTAGAGGGCTGTTCACTGGGAGAGCCAATTTTCGATAAAGAGGGATTTTGCACCCTCCTCTCGCTGATTTTCCCAAGTCAGCGGCTTGCTTGTGTGTGTGTGCGTGTGTGTGTGCTGGCGCAGCACGGATTCGCATCTCGACAGAGAGAATGACAGGAGAGAACCGCTCTCGCTTTAATTCTTTAACCTACTCTCTCTCTCTCTCCAGCTCTTGCCATGATGCTCTCAAAGGTGGACAAGTTGACGTAAACCTTTGTTCTTTGTTCAGAAAGGGTCCAGAAGTGAGGTCATGAGAAAGTCGTGGACATCTTAACTTCAATAAAAGCCGTCTGCGGGGATGTCTTTGAACTGACGCTACAGACAATGACCTCAAAACTACAGAGTGAGAGTTTAATGAACCGGCAGCACTTTATCATCAAAAATAACCACATTCAGACATAATAAAACAAAGGTACACTGCAAAAAAAGATGACTTTCTTTGACTTGTTTTCCAGTACAAATATCTAAACATTCTAAAATCAAGACACATTTACTTGAGAAAATAAAATAAATAAAAAAATAAAATATCCCATGTTTCCCCAGTGAATGGTAGTGAATAACTGGCTTCTGGCAGACGGCCTATGTAAGTCGGCATATGCCAAAAGAGTAACTTTTTGACCCAAGTCGACTTGCGTACGGTCGTCTGCTGGAAGCTAGTTATTTTAGTTTATAAAGTCTTAAATATGGATATTTTTCTTACAAAAACCTGTCACTTCACTTCAGAAGGCCTTTATTAACCTCTTGAAGCTGTGTGGATTACTTTTATGATGGATGGATGCACTTGTTTGGGGACTTCAAAATCTCGCCCCCCATTCACTACCATTATAAAGCTTGGAAGAGCCAGAATATTTTTAACCCTTGTGCGGTCTTCGTTTAAGGGACTACACTCGTGGTTTCCAGAGACCCCGGCAACAAAATGCAATTTTGTAACAATATAATATATTTTTTAAAAACCAATGTAATTTTATTCTGTTTATTAATGTTTTTACTCAACATTTGTGCAGTTTTTGGAGGATTTGTGATATCTTTTAAATTTATATAAATAAATTAAAAAATATTATTTTAAATAGGTTTTTATGCAAAAGCAGCTTTTTATGTAAAATTCACTTTATAAAAGGCCCAGATTTTCAACTTTCATTCATGTGGATAACATGGATAATTTGAATCCAACTGAAAAAAACTTGTGAAAAGACGTCTTTCAGTCATTCAAATAGCACATAGCAAATAGTGGAGCTCTGCAGCCATCTACTGGTAAAAGTGATATTTTTTTTTTACTTTTAAAACTGCATTTTTCAAAAGATGGGCTAAAATCTTACACTAAACCATGTCAAATTATCCATGTTATCAATATGAATGAAAGTTATAAATCTGGGCCTTTTATAAAGTGAATTTTACATAAAAAGCTGTTCATGCATAAAAACCTATTTCAAAAAATATTTTTTAATTTATTTATATAAATTTAAAAGATATCACAAATCCTCCAAAAACTGCACAAATGTTGAGAAAAAACATTAATAAACAGAGTAAAATTACATTGGATTTTAAAAAATATATTATAGTGTTACAAAATTACATTTTGTTGCCCGGGTCTCCAGAGACCCCGAAGACCATGAACGTAACGTTTTTTTTTTTTACACTAACATAAAAACAAGATATCACTCCAATTTTTTTTTATTTGTAGATCTTAAAAGTGTTAACCACCGTACAAAGTCTCATGCCATTTGGACATTTTTTTTATTTTTTATTTGAGCAACATCATTTGCAGGTCAAAAAGACCCAGAAGACCGCACAAGGGTTAAATATATCTCCAATTGTGTTCGTCTGAAAGCAGATAGTCATATACACCTAGGATGACTTGAAGGCGAGTAAATCATAATTTTCTTTTTTGGGTGAACTATCCCTTTAAGTCTTGTTTTCTGGAAAAAACAAACAAAAACAAATTAAATGAGCTTTTGCTTAAAACAAGAACAAATATTTGCAAATAATCTTGTTTTTCTTTCGAATTAAGTTAATTTTTTTCTTGTGATACATTTATCAGAAAGCAAGACTTGATGTCTTTTTTTGTCATTTTGCTTCTCAAGTAAATGTATCTTGATTTAAGAATGTTTTTATATTTGTACTGGAAAAACAAGACAAAAAATACTGAGGAAGAAGATCGTTTTTTAGAGTGTAAGTGGAAAAATCCCAAAACAAATGACAAGTGCACTTGGAAAAGTCACAAACGAAATCACAAATGTATTTGAGATATTAAGGGACAGATTTACTAACAGCTGTCAGGATATACTAAAGACACACAGTGAAAAGTTAGCAATGAAAAGGCACAGTTATTGTGGACATTATTGCATATGCATTTGTACGAGTTTCCCTTTCATGCACAAAATATAAGAGGGGAGATTTAAATAAATCATGCAACGTGACTTTCCATTGTTTTTCAATGTAAACACGCACTAGACTGACGTGTTTGACTGTCTCGCACATGACACAGTGCTTTAAAAATGTACTTGAGTGAGAATGAGTGGAGAGCAATGGAGAATGCTGCTGAAAAGACTAGTTCACAGAAATATTTTTCTCAATAATGTCTCAAATTGTGGTCAGATTTGCCAGGAATTTGTCTGCAATCAGTGATCTCAATATGAACTCAAACTTTTCTCATTAAATAAACATCAAATGATCTGACTTGCTAATTTAATAGCTCTGTACTCTTACTGTACGTCAACTGCTGACCTGTTTGTGTGTATTGTAATTCATCCAAAGGTAGTTTAAGAGAAACTTCCGATACTAAACTGCACTACAGTCAGCCGAGCTCTGAATGTGCAACCTCTGAGCAGTAAAACTGTCCTCCGAGGTAAAAAAACCCCAAAACAAAACAAAAAAACTGTCCTCTGAGGTGCTTTAAACACACTCAGACTTTAGAGATCCTCACAAGAAGAGGCGACATGGAAGAAATCGATGCTCAGCAGCCCATCTCTGAGCTGATGAGTTCAAGTCGAGTGTCCGTGAGAAATAGTGTGGCTGTCGTTTGTGCAGCAGTGTCTCCATATAATGTGATATTGGACGTGCAGATATACAGTAATACAATATATTGTGATAATGAACATGCTATCATGAATAATTCCGTATTACGAATTATTTAGATTTTTAGAATAAAAACAGCAGAAATGCAGCGGTTACCCCATGTAAACAAAACAGGCTGTGCTACTTTCTTTTTCTGAACAGTATTCAAATGTTTTACTCTGGACTAAAACATGCTCTAGGTGTTGACTGAAAATATTCTGATTCTTTATTAAATAAATGACTTGCAGAATGACAAAAATGATCATTCTAAAATTGTATTATATTAAAATGAACGAGAGCAAATTGAATCTGACAAAAATCGTGAGAACCTTTTCTGCACACAGAATCACACGACTGTCAGTGAATGAGACTCATTGTCTTCATACGGCCCCTTAAGACGAACAACTCCAAATGTGAGATTTCAGAAAAATGACTCATTGTTTCTCGTCTCTTTCATCTAGACTTGACTCATCTCTGTTTCCTGTGGGTTTTTACAGCTGGACCTTCTCCTCGGTTTTTTTTTCCTCTCCACTCTCATTCACAAACACACACATGGACGTGCTCCTCTGGTCAACAGGATTGTTGAATAAATACACTCGCTCCCCGGTGCAGCGCTGCTATCCACAACACACTGGCAGCCTGTGTGTTTTTCTTGGGAGAGCATGAATCATCATCAATATGTTACACACACACACAGAAACACATGCACACACACATACAGAAACACATGCACATACACACAGAATACACACACACACGTTTGTTTTTGTGAATTGTGGGGACATTCCATAGGCGTAATGGTTTTTATGCTGTACAAACCGTATTTTCTATCCCCCTACACTACCCCTAACCCTAAACCTAACCATCACAGGAAACTGTGCACACTTTGACTTTCTCACAAAAACTCATTCTGTATGATTTATAAGCCTTTTGAAAAGTGGGGGCATGGAGTAATGTCCTCATAACCACCCTCTGCTTGTAATACCTGTCACACCCATGTCATTATACACATTTGTGTCCTGATATGTCACAAAAACGTGCGCGCACACACACACACACACACACACACACACACACACACACACACACACACACACACACTCACAAACACATGCACATACATACACACACAGAAACACGCACATACACATAGACGCACACACACACACACAGACACACACTTACACACACATATGCACACAGAGCACAGATACACACAGGCACACACACATGCTCACACACAAGCACACACACACAAAGACACACACACAGAAACATACACACAAACGCGCACATAAAAACGCACATTCATACACACACACACACACACACGCACACAAAGACACACACACAGAAACATACGCACAAACACGCACATACAAACGCACATACATACACACACACGCACACGCACAAACGCACACACACACAGAAACACGCATACACAAGCATGCACACGCACACAAACGCACACACAAACACGCACATGCACACACACAGAGAAACACGCATACACAAGCTTGCACGGACACACAATCACGCACACACGCACACACACACACACACACACAGATGCACGCACACACACATGCACACACATATGCATGCACGCATACACACACACAGATGCACGCACACACATGCACACACATATGCATGCACGCACACAGACACACACATACGCACGCACAGACACACACACACATGCAGACACACACACGCGCACACACACACACAGACGTATGCACACGTGCACACACACACAGACGCACACACACACACAGATGCACGCACACACATATGCATACACACGCACAGACACACACACAGTCACACAGACACGCATGCATATTCTGTTTGTCATTTATAAAAAAAAAACACATGACATATAACATGACAACACCATGTTTTATCTGCAGTACCCAGAAGTAGCATGTAAACACACAGTATATGTCAATGACTGCCATAAATGAAAATGCCACAGTAATGATAGATTTGAACATGAACAGCTCAATGTGCTGAAGCTCATCCTCTAGTCCACTGCTCTGACAAAACACTCAAGCATGTGTATTCATTTATGACACCAGCCGCTTCCAATAATTGGACTGCTCTCATTGGCTGGATGATTAATTCAGAGGTTAATGCTATTGATCGGGAGCCTATCAGGAGTGTCTGGGGAAATCCATCGCATGAGGAAGACGGAGACATGCGGAGGAAGAATGTCCACATTAACGAGCAAATGAAGACACAAAACCAAGAGGAATGACTGGACAAACCAGCACGCTTCCCATCCGAGGGGTGTCTAATTAATGACTCACTTCACCAAATTAATTAATCACACAACTATTCATCATATTATGGGGAATTATTAACCGTTTGGGCCGGAGAAAGCTTTTCCACAAGCTCCAAATTAGAGGTTCAATATAGACTTTAGCCGGATCAATAGAACATCTCCAAGCGTAATCCATACAGGGAAAGCTACACAAAGAGTATCTTTTGGGAAGAGGAGAGGAGAGATGAGCTTATTAATAAGCAGCGTGTGAGAGACAGACACGGATCAAAGAGAGGAGCAGAGCTTTTCCTCACCGCAGAACAACAAAGATCCGCTCTAAACGATCGTTTATGAAGACGCGAGCGCGCGGACATCATCATGACTCGCGTGTTTGTTAAGGCAGCACTACTACTATTATTAACTAACCACAACTGACATGATTGATTCCTCTGGTCATGTGCTGTTGAGGAGAGAGTGCAGTTACTTTACTAAGAGATCGGATGCTGGATACAGGTGAAAAAATAATCCCAAAGTTTCCATCCTCGTATTTTTATGTGAATTTTCTGAGATATTATATAAACTGCAACATAAAAAGGTATGAATAACATTAATTACAAAAAGCACATTAAAACAGATTTTAGCATATTTAAATATAAAATAAATATAAATAGATAAATCATAAATAATGGATATTTAAATAAATTATTCATATTATTATTATTAAATAAAAAAATTAACAAAAATAAAATAAATTATGTTTTATTATTATTATTTATATTTTATAAATATAAAAAAATATACATAAATACAATTAAATTTGAAACTTGGATGGAAAAATAGCCAATAACCCCATAGCAACACTACGCACAAAATTATATTTAGCACACAGAGAAATATAAAATAAATATAAATTATTTGTAATAAATGTAAATAAATAAATATACTGAATATTTAAATTACTTATTATTTATATGATTATTTAGGAATAAAACATAATATAAAAATTGTATTATTACTATTATTATATTACATAAATATTAATAAATGTATACATTGACATTCTAGCGCACAGAGAAATACAAAATATATATAAATTACTCATAAACAGATAAATATAATACTACATATTTAAAATGATTTATTATTTATATCATTATTATGAATAAAAACATAATGAATATAAAAATGTTATTATTATTATTATTATATTACATAAATATTAAAACAAACAAAAAATTAGCACATACATAAATATAAATAAATAAAATGTTAATAAATGTAAATAGATAAATATAATACTGCATATTAAAATTATTTATATTAAATAAAACATAAATCTAAAAAAGTTATTATTATATTGCATATTTTTATCATAATATATATAAATTATTTATAAAAATATATTTAAATAAAATTTTAATAATTTCAAATAAATATAATACTGCATATTTAAATATATAATTGCAATTACTTTAATATATATATAAAAAAATATAATTTTTTATTATTTTATTATTTTAATTATTATTTTTACTCTATAAATATGACAAATATAATAAATATAAATAATAAAATAATAAAAATAATAATAATAATATGTGATTTTATATTTATTATATATTAATATGAATGAAAAATATAATACGTATAAATAAAATTAAATGTGCAGCTTGAATGGAAACATAGCTAATGAAGGCCCAAACCATATCTGGACTAAAATATGATGGAGAGGGTGGACAAGTAACCAACCACCTAGCAACCTAGCACCTAGCATATATTACAGATCAAATGAGACCTGATGGTCTGGAGCAAAATCACCTTATACTGTAATAAGGACATTGTGTTTTCTTATAATGCATAAAGTAGCTAACGCCGGGATCGCAAGAGGTGTTTTAGACACTTCAACAGAAATGGATGTTGTCATGCCGTGAGCGAGCGCCAGAAACGGAGCGATAACGCACAAATGATGCAGTCAAATCATAGGGTCGCTGACGTCGCTCGCGAATGCGCTCGACTCCACTGCCGCTCCCGAGGGAGCACAACTCTCAGATCTGAATTTACCTCCAGGAAATCATCCTGACAATGATGTAAATAAAACATCTCGAGCGCTATCAGCGCAGGGCAGAGAAAGAGAGACGGATACGACGAGATGACAAACAAGAAAGCCAAGGTGAAGGAGGAATGTGACAGGGAGAGAGGGATGCGATAACGGATAAAAAAGAATGAAAAGCCAGAATCGGCGGAGATGAGAGGCGCTGATGAGCGTTTCCCGCAGCCCTGGAGGCGGCAGGTTTAAGATGAAGAGATGAATTATTTAAACGGCTTTATTAGCATGTTCTTTAGTCATTTCTCTCCCATGCTGAGTGCGTTTCCCAAGGGAAAACGCTCACTGGAAAACATCCGCAATCTACTGCCACTCATTCGGCTCGTCGTGAGATTTCCGACAGGCCTCTTCGCCCACCCGACGCCCGAAAGCAACTAGATGATTCAAGCGTCAACAAAAGGGAGCGTCTTTGTTACGCCGTTGCCTCAAAGCACTCGTGCATTCTTGATGTTAACAAACCAAACGCCTGCTAATTACGCTGCAGCATTAACGAGGAACCTTGTGGAAGATTAACACGTGAAAGGAATGGTGAAAAGGCCCGTTACGGTGTAATTTACACCTCTGGGGCAGGTTTTGTTGAGTACGTCTTCATTTTGAGTTGGAGTTTGGAGTGCACTGGTTTCTCTGGTGGGTTTCTCACGCTCGTCTGTCCATCACACGCGCTCCTGTGACAGTCGGGCTTCAGTCAGGCCTGACAGCGGGTCGATAAGCATGTATAACGCCGCGGGCTGTGTCAGCCGCTCGTTCTCTAATGCACTACACCACTGCCGACGACCGGATTCCCACAACCAACCTGCTGCTGCTGCATACAAAACACACACATCTTATTCTATTCCACATATATAGAGTATTCTACAATATTCTATTCTACATATTAATTATATTATTGACTTATTATTATTAATAGATTTTATAATTAAGATCAGGTAGTAACAATTTTAAATATTTAGGTGTTATTTTAGATTCTCATTTGAAATTTGATGTGCATGTGAAGAGACTGTGTAGAACAATCAGAACAATCCTGAATTGTTTTTATATGATTAGACCACATATATCTCTAAAAGCAGCTACATTATACATGCATGCAATGGTCGTCTCGCATTTATCTTATTGTGTGATTGCCTGGAGTCAGGTTTCTCAACTGATTATCAAACCTGTTAGATCTCTATATAAACAAACACTAAACATTTTGGACAAGAAACCAAATTGATGGCATCATTGTAATATTTTACAAAAATATAGTTTGAAAATTTTATAAATTTGTCTCTTATTAAAGTGGTGTTTAAATGTGTACATATTCTTGCTCCAGAAATTATATGCCAATTAATATCAAAACAGAGTAGTAAGGGGATCACTACAAGAGGTGCAGCTAATCAAAATTGCACAATCCACATTTACAGTTCAAGGTAGACTGCTTTGGAACAGCCTGCCAGCTGAACTGAAAATGCAAACAGAGTTAAACTTTTTTCAAAGAAATTTAAAAAAAGTGGTTCAAACAACAGCAGGTTTGTGAACACTGATGGTCATGCACAGTCTCAGCTTTTTTATTATATTTTATTATATTTTTATTAGCTTTTTTATTATGTTATATTTTTTTATTTTTTGTTTAGGTTTTTTTGTGATTATTATACAATAATTATATGATATAAGCTGCATGTCTGTGTAAAATTAATATATACAGTACCGGCCAAAAGAAGTCACTTTTTTTTTTGAAAAAAGTCACTTATATGCTCATCAAGGCTGCATTTATTTGATAAAAAATACAGAAAAAACAGTAATATTGTAAAATATTTTTACAATTTAAAAAAATGGGCTTCTATTTTAATATACTTTAAAATATAATTTATTTCTGTGATCAAAGCTGAATTTTCAGCATCATTACTCCAGTCTTCAGTGTCACATGATCCTTCAGAAATCATTCTAATATGATGATTTATTATCAATGTTGAAAACAGTTGTGCTGTTTAATATATATATATATATATATATATATATATATATATATATATATATATATATATATATTTTTATAACCTGTGATACTTTTTCAGGATTCTTTGATGAATAAAAAGTTAAAAAGAACAGCATTTATTCAAAATAGAAATATTTTGTGACAATATACACTACCGTTCAAAAGTTTGGGGTCGGTAATTTTTTTTCTTTCTTTTTTTGAAAGAAATTAACTTTTTATTCATCAATGAATCCTGAAAAAAGTAAAAAAATATTAAACAGCACAACTGTTTTCAACATTAATAATAACTGAGTATCAAATCATCATATTAGAATAATTTCTGAAGGATCATGTGACACTGAAGACTGGAGTAATGATGCTGAAAATTCAGCTTTGATCACAGGAATAAATTATATTTTAAAGTATATTAAAATAGAAAGCCATTATTTTAAATTGTAATAATATTTCACAATATTGCTGTTTTTTCTGTATTTTTGATCAAATAAATGCAGCCTTGGTGAGCAGAAGAAACTTCACAAACATTAAAAATAGTAATGTTTCAAAACTTTTGACCAGTACTGTATATATACCTATACACACACACACATACATATATATATATGTATATAAAATAGCATAAAAAAAACAATTTAAACACACACAATACTACCACTGTTTATTATTATTAATATAGTGTAAAAAATAACTTTTTGTTTTTCTTTTAATTCTGAGGTTAAATATGATGACAACTTGACATATGCTTTATTACAACTTTTATCAAACCAAGAGAATAAAACTTATTTTAAAGAATAACACTCATTTTAATAGCTAAACCATCTGGTTTATTTAGAGAATTCCTCGCAGAAGATACTCTAGAGCCAGAGATCATTAAAATGCTTGTAAAGATATCAAAGGAGATGTCAGGTCAGGCTGAGGCGTGTGAAATGAATCACAATTCTGGCATCTCGTATAACAAGCTACAGCCATATTAAGAGCCAAATTAGCAAGACCTTCAGAATACAGGGATATTGCATCTACATCAAAGGTTGTGACTTCCAACTATATATAGCTAAAATAATAAATAACACTGCAAAAGATTTAAAAAAAAGACTTTACAGAGACGGCAGGTAG
The DNA here is from genome assembly GCA_036281575.1 of Ancherythroculter nigrocauda. Classification (NCBI taxonomy): domain Eukaryota; kingdom Metazoa; phylum Chordata; class Actinopteri; order Cypriniformes; family Xenocyprididae; genus Ancherythroculter; species Ancherythroculter nigrocauda. Next base: position 253,461 of record VTFQ01000499.1, on the reverse strand, counting down.
ATCAGCACATTAGCATATGAGCTGTCAGCCATGAGGTAAAGTTGCAGGAAAACAGGTCACATCTAATTAGCTGCTAGCCATGTGTTTCATTAGCAAGTCATTAACCCCTCACCAGGTACAGCACATGATGTTTTAGCCACACACACACTCACACTGTTATAAAACATAGAGTTTGACATTAGCATGTTGCTAAACTACACTTCTATCTTTCACTGGAAGCTTAGCATTGTTAACTGTTAATTGTTCCTCATGACCAAATGTAAATGCAAGCTAACTATTTGACAGTCTAATAATCCTAAATGTACAGTGCACACAGAAATACAGTGCAACACTGCTCGTCAAACTTTTTTAGCTGTCTCAGTTCTTGAAGTATTTTTCCCATTCATTTCCCATAGAGATTTTAAAAAACAGCATTAACAGCAAAACAAGCATTATAACCAACCAGCTACACTTTAAAAAATGCTGGGTTTAAGACAACCCAAATTAGGTTAAAAATGGACAAACCCAGCAATTGGGTTGTTTTATCCCAGAGAATGGGTTGTTTTAACCCAGCGAATGGGCTGTTTTAACCCAGCGGATGGGCTGTTTTAACCCAGCGAATGGGCTGTTTTAACCTAGCGGATGTGGTGTTTTAACCCAGAGAATGGGCTGTTTTAACCCAGCGAATGGGCTGTTTTAACCCAGTGGATGGGCTGTTTTAACCCAGCGAATGGGCTGTTTTAACCCAGCGAGTGGGCTGTTTTAACCCAGCGGATGGGGTTTTTAACCCAGCGGATGGGGTGTTTTAATCCAGCGAATGGGCTGTTTTAACCCAGAGGATGGGGTTTTTAACCCAGCGAATGGGCTGTTTTAACCCAGCGAATGGACTGTTTTAACCCAGCAGATGGGCTGTTTTAACCCAGCGGATGGGCTGTTTTAACCCAGCGAATATGCCGTTTTAACCCAGTGGATGGGCTGTTTTAACCCAGGGAATGGGCTATTTTAACCTAGTGGATGGGATGTTTTAACCCAGAGGATGGGGTTTTTAACCCAGCGAATGGGCTGTTTTAACCCAGCGGATGGGCTGTTTTAACCCAGCGAATGGGCTGTTTTAACCCAGCGGATGGGCTGTTTTAACCCAGCGAATGTGCCGTTTTAACCCAGTGGATGGGCTGTTTTAACCCAGCGGATGGGCTGTTTTAACCCAGAGGATGGGGTTTTTAACCCAGCGAATGGGCTGTTTTAACCCAGTGGATGGGCTGTTTTAACCCAGCGAATGGGCTGTTTTAACCCAGCGGATGGGCTGTTTTAACCCAGTGGATGAGCTGTTTTAACCCAGTGAATGGGCTGTTTTAACCCAGCGAATGGGCTGTTTTAACCCAGCTGATGGGCTGTTTTAACCCAGAGGATGGGGTTTTTAACCCAGCGAATGGGCTGTTTTAACCCAGCGAATGGGCTGTTTTAACCCAGCGGATGGGCTGTTTTAACCCAGCGGATGGGCTGTTTTAACCCAGCGGATGGGGTGTTTTAATCCAGCGAATGGGCTGTTTTAACCCAGCGAGTGGGTTGTTTTAACCCAGTGGTTGGGTTAAATGTTTGCCCAACCTGCTGGGTAGTTTCATTTAACTCAACTATTGTTTAAAAATTAAAGTATTGTTTGCTTAAAATGAACCTAAAATATGCTGAAAATCAACATTTATTAATATGTTTAATGAATAATAATTAAACAAACATTTATTAAATTGCTAATAATAAATGTTCACCTTTTGATTATTATTGTTGTCTCCAGTAATTATGTGTCTGATTTTTAATTTCCAACCTATTTTGGGTTCATTTTAAGCCAGACATATAGTAATTTTTGAACAATAGTTGAGTTAAATAAAACTATCAAGCAGGTTGGGCAAACATTTAACCCAACTGCTGGATTAAAACAACCCAATGGGTCCATTTTCAACCCAACTTGGATTGTTTTTAACCCAGCATTGTTTGGAGTGTATGAGGTGAATCATAACATTACAAACATTGATTAAAAGCAACAAATTATTTGAAAATCAGAAAAAATACTGCACTCTATACAACATAAATAGTTAATTTTTAGTGACTGAACGTTTCACTATTGACTGAACCATCCAAACGCTTCTATGAATACACACAAATAGGGATTTTGACTTGATATTTCTTTAAAAATGGTTTTAAATCAGGTCATTTCCTCTCATGCACTGCTGGGAGCCAGATAAAAATCACTTTTTGTGAGTTTCTCGCTCATAAGTTATAGATTGAAGACATTTTCAATCATTTCAACACTGATCTGTACCTTTGGGGAATCTGTGCCCTTTCAAACGCATTTGTACTTCACAATTACCATCAGCATGCGTAGTCTGTGTGTAATTAGATCGATGGGTTTGATTTGATTTTTCCGTAAAAGGGAGTGAATCAACAGGAGTTTTTTCTCACCGCTCTGATATTTTCGGCTGCGGTGCTGCATTGCTTTGTCATGAAGACAGTGATAAATGTGGAATGCAAATCCTTTGTTTCCAGGAGGGTAGTTTTTGAGTGCGCAAAAGGGAATCAAAGCGAGGGAAGTTTTCAAGGCTGCTTTGGTGCGGTGTTGTCAGACACACTCAGGGCCTGATGTAGAGGTCGAATGACTCGACAATGATCGTGCACAATGCCCTCGGAGAAAGTCGCAACATGACAGCACAGAAAAAACAACCTGCTGGGCAAAAACACTATTATTGGAAACAGACACATAAAAACCCTCTAAAAGCTTCACCCCAGAGCCGCATCGCTGTCAAGCGCAAATCACAGCGCAAGTCTTGACCCAGCGGTAAAATGTCAGCTTGCCCACGTAAATATTTACAGGGTAATGGGACATTGAGCAATCAACGAGACAACAGAAACCCCTCTGAGATCATAATTGCAGTCTCTTCTGAGGACGATGGGTCATTCAGAAGACCGTGGGGATTGTGGTAAACGGGCTATTCAGACCTGAATGGGGCTTATTCCGCCTGTCGCCACACCTGAACGCCTCTAAAGGCTGACGTCCAGCTCAGCGATTTGTTTATACAATGTGTCCTCGAGTTGCTTCAGAGCACATGAAGCATGAATTCACTACCAACCTGAGGTAAAAAGGACACAGAAAAGGACCATTTTAAGGGGATGTATTATGTCCTTGATTTTTGGCCTTTACTAGAACAGGTTTTCATGCTTGAATGTTCAAAAAACACATTATTTTCCCCATATTCTCCATTGTTGCAGCTCCTCTCTTCCCAGTCTGTCAGTAACGCTCTGTTTAATTCCTGTCTCTATGAAGCTCCTCCTTCTGAAAAACACAAGCTGCTCTGATTGGTCAGCTGGAGCAGCAAATGGAATGTTTTAACCCAGTGGATGGGTTGTTTTAATCCAGCAGATAGGCTATTTTAACCCAGCGATTGGGCTGTTTCAACCCAGTGGATGGGTTGTTTTATTCCAGCAGATAGGCTGTTTTAACCCAGCGAATGGACTGTTTTAACCCAGCGGATGTGTTGTTTTAACCCAGCGGATGGGCTGTTTTAACCCAGCGAATGGACTGTTTTAACCCAGCAGATGGGCTGTTTTAACCCAGCGGATGTGTTGTTTTAACCCAGTTGATGTGTTGTTTCAATCCAGCAATTGGGTTGTTTTAACCTAGCGAATGGGCTGTTTTAACCCAGCAAATGGGTTGTTTTAACCTAGCGAATGGGCTGTTTTAACTCAGCAAATGGGCTGTTTTAACCCAGCAGATGGGCTGTTTTAACCCAGCGGATGGGCTGTTTTAACCCAGCGGATGGGCTGTTTTAACCCAGCGGATGTGTTGTTTTAACCCAGCGAATGGGCTGTTTTAACCCAGCGAATGGGCTGTTTTAACCCAGCAGATGGGCTGTTTTAACTCAGCAAATGGGCTGTTTTAACCCAGCAGATGGGCTGTTTTAACCCAGCGGATGGGCTGTTTTAACCCAGCGAATGGGCTGTTTTAACCCAGCGAATGGGCTGTTTTAACCCAGCGAATGGGTTGTTTTAACCTAGCGAATGGGCTGTTTTAACTCAGCAAATGGGCTGTTTTAACCCAGCAGATGGGCTGTTTTAACCCAGCGGATGGGCTGTTTTAACCCAGCGGATGGGCTGTTTTAACCCAGCGGATGTGTTGTTTTAACCCAGCGAATGGGCTGTTTTAACCCAGCGAATGGGCTGTTTTAACCCAGCAGATGGGCTGTTTTAACTCAGCAAATGGGCTGTTTTAACCCAGCAGATGGGCTGTTTTAACCCAGCGGATGGGCTGTTTTAACCCAGCGAATGGGCTGTTTTAACCCAGCGAATGGGCTGTTTTAACCCAGCGAATGGGCTGTTTTAACCCAGCAGATGTGTTGTTTTAACCCAATGATTGGATTGTTTTAACCCAGCGGATGGGCTGTTTTAACCCAGTGAATGTGTTTTTCATTTTTTTGAGGAAACTGTTATACTATTGTTTTCAAGAATCTTTGATGAATAGAAAGTTCTAGAGAACAGCATTTATTTGAAACAGAAATCTTTTGTAACATGTCTTTACTGTCACTTTTGATCAATTGAATGTGTCCTTGCTCAATAGAAGTATTAACTTCTTTTATTAAATTCTTACTGAACTTACTGAACTTTTGAATGACAGTCTATATTGCATAGTAGTTCATATGAAGAAAGGTCACATACTGTGCACAGTATATACATAATGCATACAACTGTCTTTCAAAAACAGTATGTAGTATGCATAGTATGTAGCATGACATACAGTGATCCCTCATCTACAGATCCATCTCATTTACCCACAAGCCCAGAGAAAACAATATCCAATCTGTGATATCAGCTCAACCTCAGTCGAACAGGCCGAGGAAACACACCTAATCACATTTCCTTAAAATGCCGGAGAGGAACAAATTGCTTAAGCGGAGTGTAATGAATTGAACAGCAGATGCCAGGCCTCAGTAATGTGCTCAGACAGGCAGCCGTAAAACATAAAATCTTGTTGACAATTTTTTGCACGAAGCAATTCCTCCTGGCAAGGCGGCCTGAGTGGGGCCTCCCACAATTCCCACATGTAAACAGATGAAAACGAGACGGCGAGAACGAAAGACAACACCGCAGCCTCCGCAGCCAGCTGGGCTGACAAGTGTTTGATTTCCCAAAAGAGGCCCGGGCGGCGAGGGTACTTCTCCGTTCACCAACGGCACCGGAGACGGGACTGGGGGGAGACTAATCCAGTTTACTCATCTTTGTACGGATGTCTGATTTCAAAGACACACGTCAGCCCTGGAGTAATCCATTTCCCATTATATTCTCTTCTCCCATTTCGGCAATTTGGGTGGCGGGAAGACACCAAGACGGAGATGAGATGCTGCAGTTCACCTGGCCGTACGGGATCTGGCATACTACCATAAACAGAATTACATACCAGTGTTGTTATCGCTCGCAAAACCTAAAACTATTAATTTATTTTATTTTATATTTTGGGCAAATAAATAAATAAAATAAAATAAAATAAAATAAAATAAAATAAAATAAAATAAAATAAAATAAAATAAAATAAAATAAAATAAAATAAAATAAAATAAAATAAAATAAAATAAAATAAAATAAAATAAAATAAAATAAAATAAAATTTAGATGAGAACTTAAAACCTAAAAAACTAAGCAACTAACTAAAATAAAAGTTTTCGTACTAAAAATACTAAAACCGAAATAAAAATAAATTAAAGCTAATTCAAAATATGAATAAATTCTATAACAGTATATAAATAATACTAAAACAACATACTACAGTATGCATTACGTACACAAACTTTATATGATCCCACAATGTAATGTGCTCTTTCATATTATTTGACCAAACTCAAAATATTTTTTACACTAAATTTGGTTCAAAATGCTAAAAAATTTAATTAAAATGCATTTGTGATGCCATGTGACAATCCAGCATACTACTAGAAGGCAGTATGCAGTAGAGGAAGCAGGACTACTAATTTTTACTAGTTTTACAGTCATCCAGAAAAGCAGCTGACTAGTCAACTAGTCAATGTTTACCTTATAAATGACCACTATATAGTGTGTAACTTCAGTGGTTTTTGCAAATAGGAAAATTGACAAATCCATGCAGCTCCTAGTAAACAGTATCCACCTTATTTTCTAACACTTAAGTAAGCTGTTTCTGTGAATGTGTGAGACTTCCGATTCATTAGCCACTATAGGGAAATAACTAGAAGAATAACAACGTGCGCTACAAACCAGTGTGTTTATAATTGCACAGCACATTAAAATAATACTGTAAGAAATACAAGTTTGCAATATCAAGCAGCATAACAAGATGTTTTGTACAGCTAAAAACAACTGGAAGCAGATGAGACTGGGAGCCAGACATGTATCTGCGCTGCTCTTATGTTAAAGGAGACCTATAATGCCCCCTTTTCAAGATGTCTCTGGTGTCTCCAGAATGTGTGTGTGAAGTTTCAGCTCAAAATCCCCCACAGATCATTTATTATAGCTTGTCAAATTTGCCCCTATTTGGGTGTGAGCAAAAACATGCCGTTTTTGTGTGTGTCCCTTTAAATGCAAATGAGCTGCTGCTCCCGCCCCCTTTCCAGAAGAGGGCGGAGCTTTAACAGCTCAACAACAACAAAGCTGGAGAATCTCACGCAGCCAAAATGACGAAAGTGTTCAGCCTTACATTGTTCAAACCGGAGTCGACACTGATGGAGAGACTCAGGAAGAAGTTACAACTTTTAGGATGTTTCTGAATGGTTAGTGGATAAATTGATGTAGTTGCTGTGGAGTTGATTCAACTCATCCACTAGCATGTGTCGTCTTGTTCATCTTTTGTGTTGAATTGACCCTCGTTTGTGAAGCAGTCCGGCGTAAAATGACGGCATGACAGCAACACTCTACTACAACAACTCTTCCTCTTCTCTAAAGCAGCCCAACATGGCCCCGCCCCCTTTGTTGTGTGTTCTCGGGGGCGGGGTTTATGTAAATTTTAGGGTTTGTGATGTCACAACCCAGGAAGAAGCTTGTTGTAGTCCCTACCAGCCGTTTGTTGTAACAATTTCTGTAAAAGAAAATATCTCCCTTTGCACTGAACTTTGAGCGTCGTAACTTTGCAGATGTTGTTTATGCTCAAACTGCAACATTACACACTAACTAAAGTTAAGAAAGTGAAATCATAATCAGGGACCCCTTTAAAAATAAGGTGTATATAGTATGCAGTAAGCTATAGTATTCCTTCCAGAACACATTTACAAGTCGTGTAAGGACTGTTACGTTTTGTGCTCATTCAGATTCACATTGTAGTGCTTTGACAATGTGGAATGAGGAACTAGATCTTGAAGGTCAGTGCTGAAAAGAAAGAGCAAGAGAGAGAGAGAGAGTGTAATCCACACACAGAGATATACAGCCACAAAAGAAAAGAGCGCAGAGTCAGCGGCTGCGAGGAGTGGACATCCAGCCGCTGTGTTCTCTGGCAGTGTTTCAGCAGGGCTTGCGTAAGAACATTCCCTCAGCCTGAAAAAATGCAAATCCTCCTCTGGGATGCGGCACCATTTTTACAGCGGCGAGCTCCCAAAGAATGAATATCGCAGTTGTGACCTTCTCCACAGTAAGCTGTGCCGCTACTCCACAAACACAACCGCGCATTAGCCACCTGAATATCTACCAACGTGTTGGGAGCGTCGACCGCATTCAGATGCAGCAGTGAATGTCCTAAATTATCATTCCATATGACTCACTTTCAAAATTGCAATGTTTATGCAGTGATAACCGCAGCAGTGCTTACTGTGGGCGTCTTGTGGCTGTAAACAAGAAACATGGACACTACAAGAAACATCAGTAACATCAGGCATTGAGGACTCAATACAACACTAACACTGTTTATAGTCAGTGTTGACATAGTTAACTAAAAGTAAAACATATTAAAAAAAAATATGACTGAAGAATTTAAATGGAAATTAGAAGTGCTAAATCAAACTAAAATAAAATGAGTTTGAGTTTGACATACTAAATATGATGAATAAAGATGACAAACACACATAGCAACATTGTTAGAAATTAAAATATAAATATAAAAATAAATTGAATTCAAAATATATATAAATACTATAATAGTTTATAAAAATACTAAAAAAACAGTTTATATTTTAAAAAAATTTAACAAAAAAAAATGTTTGAGTTGACATACTAAAATTACTAAAAATAAATATAATAACGAATAAAAATGACAAACGCACACTGCGACATTACTAAAACGTATGCTAAAATTAAAATATAAAAAAATAAATCAAGTTCAAAATATATAAATACTATAATAGTATATAAAAATATTAAAATAACAGTTTATATTATAAAAAAATAAATAAAAATAAGTTTGAGTTGATATACTAAAATTAATAAAACTAAATATGATGAATAAAGATGACAAACGCACATAGCATCATTGTTAAAACTTATG